>CAUYQU010042259.1:0-128668 GCA_963574635.1 Cheracebus regulus
GGAAAAATAAAATTTTTTGCGAACAAGCAAGAACTCAGAGATTTCATTACCACCAGGCCTGTTTTGCAACAACTTCTGAAAGAAGCACTATATACAGAAACGAACAACCAGCATTAGTTATCCTAAAAACTTATCAAAAAGTGAATAATATTACAACCATGAACAATTTACATCAACTAACGGGCAAACAACTAGTTGGCCTTAAATAACAGTATTAAATTCACATATATCAATATTAAGCCTAGACTTAAAGGGATTGAATCCCCCAATTAAAACATACAGTTGGACAAACCTGAATGAAAAGTTGAAACCCATCGGTACACTGTATTCAGACCTTTCTTATAGGCAAGGACACACAAAGACTTAACATAATGGGACAGAGTTAGATCTACCAACCTAATGGAAAGAAAGAAAAAAAAAAACAAAAAAACCAGATTTGAACTCACACCTGAAACAAGCAAATTTAATAAATATTTACAGAACCTACCACCCCATATCCAGAAAACATATATTTTTTCAATATTATACCTATTCTAAAAGTGATCACATAATAGGAAATAAATCACTTTTTGGTAATTGCATAAGCATTTTACAGATTTGAATGAAATCCTGAGCAATAGAGCAAGATTTTCGTTCTCTCTCCCTCTTTTTCTTTCTTTCTTTTTTCTCTTTTATTCTACTTCTTTCTCTCAAAAAAAAAAAAAAAAAAAAACTTAAAAACTACAAAGCAAAACTGCACACCTACTGTCATAGTGAGAATTTTTTTTTTACCCTTTTAACAAATTTACTTACAGTAAAATTCACTGTAATTTTCCTTACCCATTTTTTCCCTTGTACCTTAGTCTGCTTTCCATTGCTTATAACGAAATACCTAAAACTGGGTAATTTGTAAGGAAAAGAAATTTATTTATTTTTTTGAGATGAAGTCTCACTCTGTCACCAGTCTGGAGGGCAGTGGTGAGATCTCGGCTCACTGCGAACTCCGCCTCCCAGGTTCAAGCGATTTTCCTGCCTCAGCCTCCTGAGTAGCTGGGACTTCAGGCGCACGCCACCACACCCAGCTAATCATTATATTATTTTTTTGTATTATTAGTAGAGACGGGGTTTCACTATTTTGGCCAGGATGGTCTCTATCTCTGGACCTCATGATCTGCCTGACTCAGCCTCCCAAAGTGCTGGGATTACAGGTGTAAGCCACCATGCCCAGCTGAAAAATTTCTTACAATTATAGAGGGTAAGAAGACCCAAGTCCAGAAGCCACATCTGGTGCCAGTCTTCTTGCTGGTGAGGACTCGGTAAAGAGTCTCTAGGCAGCACAGGGTATCCCATGGTGATGGGGCTGACCAGCTAATGTAGTAACTTGGGCCCCTCTTCCTCTTCTTATAAAACCATCAATTCTCTTTCTATGATGACTCATTAATCCATTAACCCATTAAATCCATCAATCCATGAATGAATCACCTCTTAAAGGCCCCACCTCTCAACACTGCCATACTGGAGACCAAGTTCTAACCTCAGTTTTGGGAGGAGACATTCAAGCCATAGCACCGTATACAGTTCTATGAGTTTTAACACATACATAAATTTATGCTGCCACCACCATAATCAGGAACAGTTCCATAAGCCCAAAAAATCAGTAGAAAATTTTAACAAATGTCTTTCAACACTGGATAGATCAACGTGACAAAAAAAACTAGCAAATTCATAGCACATTGTACCTAAGATTAGAAATATATATATATTCTTTCAAGCACAGAACATGTATAAAATTTGGTAACATGCTAGGCCACAAAGCAAGCCTCTCAAGTTGTAAAGGACTGATAAAGATATTATCTGACCAACACACAACTAAGTTGTAAAACATTTTTCAAAAAAGAGAACTAGAAACATCTTTAAAATCAGAACTATAAAAATACTTCTAAATAACTCGTAGGTGTAAGAAACGATAATAGACATAAGAAAATAATTAGAACTCGGTAAGAAAAATACTACATGTCAAAATGTGTAGGATGAAACTAAGGGAATTTTTTGAAGTTGATGTTTATATTTATTTCATATGCACACACATAGATTTTTTTTAAATTTTAAGTTATAGGATACACGTGCAGGACATGCAGGTTTGTTATATAGGTAAATACGTGCCATGGTGGTTTGCTGCACCTATCAACCTATCACCTAGTTATTAAGGCCCACATGCATTAAGCTATTTATCCTGATGTTCTTCCACCTGCCATGTGCCCCCTAAAAGGCCCCAGTGTGTGTTGTGCCCCTCTCTGCGTCCATACATTCTCATTGTTCAGCTCCCACTTAAGTGAGAACATGCAATGTTTGGTTTTCTGTTCCTGCATTAGTTTGCTCCATCCATGTCCCTGCAAAGGACATGATCTTGTTCCTTTTTATAGCTGCATAGCATCCATGGTGTATACGTATCACATTTTCTTTATCCAGTCTAACATTGATGGGCATTTAGGTTGATCATGTCTTTGCTATTGTGAATGCTGTTGCAATGAACATACATGTGAATGTGTCTTTAGAACAGAATGATTTATATTCCGTTGGGTTTATACCCAGGAATGGATTGCTGAGTCGAATGGTATTTCTGATTCCAGATCTTTGAAGAATTGCCACACTGTCTTCCACAATGATTGAACTAATTTACATTCCCAGCAACAGTGTAAAAGCATTCCTATTCCTCCACAATCTCCTCAGCATCTGTTATTTCCTGACTTTTTAATTACCATTCTGACTGGCATGAGGTGGTATCTCACTGTGGTTTTGATTTATCTTTCTCTAATGATCAGTGATGTTGAGCTTTTTTTCATATGTTTGTTGACTGCATATGTCTTCTTTTGAGAAGTGTCTGTTCACATCCTTTCCCCACTTTTTAGTAGGGTTGTTTGGCTTTTTTCTTGTAAATCTATTGAAGTTTAAGGCATGATTTTAAGGGAATTTATAGCTTAAGGTGCTGAACATTACAATTTGAGAAGTAATATTTGTAAATTCATTACCTCTTTTTTTTTTTTTTTGAGATAGAGTCTTGCTCTGTCACCCAGTATAGAGTGCAGTGGTGTGATCTTGGCTCAATGCAACTTCCACCTCCCAGGTTCAAGCGATTCTCCTGCCTCAGACTCCCACGTAGTTGGTATTACAGGCGCCTGCCACCACGCCCAGCTAATTTTGTATTTTTTGGTAGAGACAGGGTTTCACCATCTTGGCCAGGCTGGTCTCGAACCCCTGACCTCATGATCCACCCACCTTGGCCTCCCAAAGTGCTGGGATTACAGGCGTGAGTCACTGCACCTGGCCTGATTATCTTTAAAAGAATAAAGGAAGAACAGAATAAATCTAAAGAAAGAGAAAGAAGAAAATAATACAAAGACAAACATTAATGAACTTCAAAACCAACCTACCATAGAAACAATTAATAAAGCCAAAATTTGTTTCTTTGAAAAGAGTAGTAAGACAGAAAAAACATGGGTCAGTACTTATTTAGGGGAAAAAAAGATGCCCAAATAAACAATATTAGGAACATTATTACTGTATTCTTACCTATGCTATAACAACCAAAAACATAGTGGCTTAAAGCTACACAAATTTACTCTCACAAAATCATGGAGGTAAGAAGTCTAAAATCAAGGTGTCAGCAGGGCTGCATTCCTTCTGGAGACTTCAGGAGACAATCCATTTTCCTGACTTTTCCAGCTTCCTGCATTCCTTGGCTCATGGCTGCATCACTCCAACCTCTTGTTTCTATCCTCACATCTCCTATTAGCTCAAATTCTCCTGCTTCTCTCCTAGAAGGGCCCTTGAGATTAGGCCCACCTAGAAATCCAGGATACTCTCCCCAACTCAAGAGCCTTAATTAATCACATCTGTGAAGTCCCTATATCATATGAGGTAACATATTAACAGGTATAACATATACTAGGATGAAGACATTCAGGGGCCATTCTTCAGCCTACCAAAAGGACAAAACCAGTTGCCTCAGGAACTAACAAGATAATAAGAGGAGACTATAGATTTGAAAACTTAGATGACATGGGTAAATTTCTGGAAGAACAGAACTTATAATATTTACCCAGGAAGAAATAGCCCTTTAAAGACATAAGGAAACTGAATCAGTAGTTAATTTTGACATAAAGAAAACAGATGGCTGGGATGACTTTACTCATGTGTTCTACCAAACTGTCAAGGAACAGATAATTCCAATATTACACAAATTCCCCTAGAGAATTAAAAAAAGGAAACATTCCACAACTCGTTTTCAGAATGTGGTATAACCTTGATACCAAAACCAGAAGAGGAAAGGACAAGAACCCAAAGTGAAAGATGCACAAAAAGAAGACACAAGATATGGAGATAGGCTGCTGACAGCACTCAAATGTCTAAATCAGTGTGAGCCCCCGGTGCACACTCCTGTCCTTCATGCAATTCCGTTGCTCAGCTGAGATTGTCTGACCCCAAAAAATCCCCTTTTTCTTTAAGTTAGTTTAAGCTATCATCCAAAATCAAGAGTCCTGACTAGTTCACCATTGCACCAACCAACCTGACACATCTAACCTCTTCAGTGGTATTTGTTAAATATCAACTCAATTATCCATATTCATGGAAGGGCCTGTGGATATTTGGGTAATAAAACCCAGGTCAACTAGAAGTAATATAAAATGCATGCTGTCACTTTTCCAGCAAGCTCTCTTACTGCATTTTTCATAAGCTATTATTAACATGAATTCAAATTATTTGGGCACAGTGATCAGATGGAATAGATGAAAACAATGAACACCAGGGGACTAAAAGCTTGTCAGGGATTTAACATTCTCCAAGAAAAATCCACAAAGCAGTTTCTCTCTCATCTCTCCTCATAAGATTGCAAATTCCTTAAGGGCAGGGAGGATTTCTATTCATTCAGGTAGGTGACCTTGTAAATAGTCAAGAAGCTTGCACAATCCAATGACCTTTGGGACTGTGTTTCTAAGAGTCTTGCCAAGGACATATTTTCCATTGCAACAGTTGAGATGCCACTACAGAAACATACAAAATGGTAAAAACATCAAATGAAAACATTTATATTCCCTTAAATATACCTCACCTTTCCAATTCTATTAAATAGTTATCTTAAAGTCCAATTAACAAACTGAAATCATAAAAATGAAATTAAGAAAATGTATTAATGTATAATTGACAAAGAGATCCAACAATAGAAGTTCAAGAACACCTGGAGCAATGTTTCCAATCAGTGATAAACCTGCAAACAGTTGAACTCAATTGCACCTCTGCAGCATCCAGGCCAGGTGATAGCAAAATTAGAGAAGAGTATCAACGACCGACCAGAAACCTCCTTGTTTTTAAATTACAAAATCTGGAAGTTCACACGATATTGATGACATTTCCAGCCACTATCAGAAAGAAGAGTTACTGTAGGAACTCCTAATAGATGAAAAGAGATGTCAAATTTTACATAATCCTTATACAGATTATTGCTTAAGGCTAACTCAGCCCTCAATGACTAATGACTTGTGGAGTTAGGGGAGGCAGATACAGCTGTACTCAGAACAAGGCCATGTTGGCCTCACTTAATCACACATTAGGCATTCAAAGGAACAAGAGTCTAGAAATTAGTTGCTTTAAAATGCCCAGAGAGAAAATAACTTTCCTTCACATCAAGCCATCTAGAAGATCACCAACAAGTGTCCTTATCAGAATCCTGGCCCAACATCATTTGCATATCTTGCCTTGTTAAGTTTGTACCCTGTAGGGGACAACTGGAAATAATGCTGAAGGTTCTATTTTGCTCTCTCGGCAAACTGTATAAATTCATTCCTGACAGATCTGAAAATAAAATCAATGCTAACATTTTTTTTTTTTAAGTAAAGTTCTTGTAGCTTGCAAGAGACCAGTAAAGGAGCACTGTGGGTTTCCTCCCTCCCCCAGCCCAGATCAAGGAACTGCATTCCCTTGGGCTTTTATATCCTTGTATAATATTTAATTACATAGTCTGTTCCTACTGGTTTATGTACTAGAGAACACTAATTTTAGAAAACCGATTAGCTAGTTCTTTCTAACTGTATGTTATTGTAGCTAAGGTCAAATTTTTCACTGAAACTATGGCAACAAAACCCCAGTATTCTTTGTCGACAAGACCGAAGCAAAGTTCTCAAGTGATAGTCCTCCACTTGATTGCTAAACCTAAGTTGGGTTATTCTATTTCCTACCTTTACCTCAAATGCCACGTTTCTGGGAATGGCTATTGGGGGAGGAGAGGACCTCAGTCACAGAAATTTGCTAGCATAAGTCCAAGCGAGCTTATATATAAGTGTCATCACTGATAACATTTTTAGACACATATAATTTTAGCAGCACAAAACATCCAGACATTTCAGAAGCACCCAAATTGGAACTCAAATGTACCCGGAAAAATACCAGACGAAGAAAGAAACTTTTAAAGCTCAGTTAGAGGAATAATTGCCCAACTTATTGTCTCAATTATTGCAACTACTCAAGTTGGGGAGTTTTTCTACACGGACCTCCAGCTATTGTCTTGGAAAGGAAAACAGATGGGTTCTTTGAAGAGACGCAGTCTTTTCTTTACACCTACAGCCACTATCCACTTTCTCTCCCAGAGCAGTGTCAATGGGAAGAAGCACAGTTTTTGCCTCCTTTAAGAGCCAGGCTGACTTCTCATCTATGAGAGAGATGCCTCCACCTTGGCCAATACTATAGCAGTAGCTGCCACTGGGGGAGCTAAGCAATGGGTACATCCGGACATATAGAAGCGAATAATAGACACTGGAGATTCCAAAAGGTGTGTTGGGGATACAGGTTGAAAAATTACCCATTGCTGGGGCCATGGGTAAGCTAAAAGCCCAAACTTCACCACTACACAATACACCCAACTAACAAAACTGCCCTTGTATCCCCTAAATCTATTAAAAGAGAAAAAGAAGTAACCTCTGGACATCCCTTAGGCAAATGCAACCGCCCTCAAAGCCCGGGTGAGAATGCCATTTGGCAGACTGGCTGGCAGGAACCTCTCTAAACATGCAAAAAACACGTTGGGGGCAGGGAAGGGCGGCTTTGGGGAAAGAGCAGATTGGCACTATCTTCCTCCTGTCTGTCAGGCGTCACTGGAATGACTGGTGTTTGGGATAAGATAAACACAACTTCCTCTCTGGCTAGGCTTGTAATTCTACGCACAAGTCAGGATTACCATCTCAAGCAAATGACCCATCAGTAACTGAGGCTCTGATCAAGGCTTGTGCCAACAGAGAAAAGCCCTGATGGCTTCTTTTGTAATAGCCCCAAGCTCTGTCCTAGCTGGTTACCAGGCCCACTCGATAAAATCTAAAAAATTCAGGAAGGCTAAAGTCTGCCTGGCTATAGATTCCTTTAAATATTCCATGGACTGAGTTTTTAAAACAGAACGTATCAATGTTTTACAAGATGGCAAAGGCCGTGTTTGATCTTCCTAAGAGATGTCCCGAAAGCTGCTCATTGCAAATTCTGTCACAACAGCCACTCTTCACTGAGAGCTGAGGCTATATTGCACGTATTTGCTGTTACATATGCATGGACTCATCCTCATACAAGCCCATCAGCTCCACAGTGTTATTCACCGTTGCAGCCAGGTGGGGAAACGAAGGCACAGACAAGTTAAGCGGCTTACTCGGGGTCACATAACTAGTAAGAGTGGGGCGGGGACCTGAACCCATGTCTGACTCCAGAGCCTGTGCTCCTAACCACCATGCGCTAGCATCTCCCCAGGACATCCTACCCACTCATTACCAGATTCGGCAGGATCTTGACTTGGAAAGCTATTGTTTTTTCTACTTGTTCATCTTTTCAAATTTTCAATAATGCCATCTTTCAACTAATGTTCTCTACCAATTGAACTGAACCCATTCAGTTTCCAGAGAGCTTCTTGTCTACCGTGTATCTGTGCTCTCCCCAGCTGTTTGTTGACCCAACGCTCCCAACCATACGGCTTCCACAGGAAGCAAAAACAGAAAGAACAGCTGGGTCCTTCGGTGGGAAAACACACACAGTCAAATGGGATCATCCATCTAACCTCTGTCCCAGAGCAGAAATTCCCTCTGCAAAATCTCTGACAGATGGTCAGTCCTGTTTGAATCAGGGGTAACTCAGGAAATTGAACCAGGCCTCCTCTTTGGATAACTGCTGAGCACTAATAGAATTAAGTTCCTTAAGCCTCAAATTCTACCTCTGACACTTTGACCCACTAGCCCTCATTCTCTATTGCTCTGGGCTCAGAACATCTGTCTTCTATATGATGGCCCTAAAATAAGGGAAGACAACAGAGAGCCTTGCAGGAGCATGACGGCTTGTTAGATCTAACAAGCCGTCATGCTCCTGCAAGGCTCTCTCGGCAGGGTGCGGTGGCAGATGCCTGTAATCTCAACACATTTGGAAGACAACGCGGGAGGATCGGTTGAGCCCAGGAGTTTGAGACCAGCCTTAGCAACATGGCGAAACCTTGTCTCTACAAAAAATACAAAAATTAGCTGGGTGTGTTGACATAAGCCTGTAATCCCAGCTACTCAGGATTAGGAGGATGACGTGGGAAGAAATATGTATAAACTTGATTTGCTCACGCCAAAACTTGTTACAATAACTGAGGAAACCGTCTTAGTAAAGATACAGATTTCAAACACTTTTAACTAAAATGTTATACTTGTTTCCTGTCATGTCATTTTCCCTGGTCAGTCATTGTCTACAAGTGCTAAGCAGATACGTATAAAATTTTGGGTAGATGCAGGAAGGTCAAGCCTGCAGTGGGCCTTGATTGTGCTGCTGCTCTCCGGCCTGAGCTACAGAGCAAGATCCGATCTCAAAATATAAATATAAATATAAATATAAATATAAATATAAATAAAAAAGAAATGCAGAACCTAAGGTCTCACTTAAGATCTACCTAATTAGAATCTACATTTTAACAAGATTCTAGGTGGTTTCTATACTCAGGTCTCAGAAGCAATGCCTTAGAGGTCTCTTTCCATTCATTCCACAAACATTTAAGTGCCTAATATAGTCCAGAACCCGTGCAAACCCTAAGAGAGACAGGCATGGTTTCTGTCCTCACAGTTAATACAGTAGGGGGGAAAGGCTAAGTCAAAGCCAGCAAGTTAAAAGTCAAAATCAAAAATTAGCAGTGTTACAGTATTTAATATGGGCCAGGTAGTCCATTAAGTGCTTTACACAGATTAACACATTTAATCTTCATAAACACCCCCTGAGGCACATGTAATAATTTTTCCATTTTCCAGATGAGGAAATGGAGGCACTGTGAGATTAAATAGTATGTCTGAGATGACATGACCAGTAAAAAGCAGTGCTGAGAGTCAAACCCACGGGGTCTAGCTTCGGAGTCTGTGCAAAAGGAGCAGCTGCTTATCTGCACACAAAGGCTCAGTAAAGGTGCCTCCGAGGAGATGCCTGAGACGTGAAGGTTGAATAGGCATTAGAAAGACTGGGGGGGTCCAGAAAGGAAGAACAGAAATAGGGAGATCATTTCAGACAGAAGAAAAAGGACACACAAAGTCCCAGAGTACAGGGCAAGTTTTCTGACTGCCAGGAGGAAGTCAATCCCTCTGGCTGGAGCACAGAACCTGGAAGGGTTACTGCAAATGAGGCTGACAGGTAAGCAGTGGTGACTGATGTGGACTGCCGGGAACCCTGATAGTGTGTCTTATATCCTGAGCACAACAGGGGAACCACCAAGAGGTTCCAAGCAGCTGAGTGACATCTTCAGATTGGTGCTGATTCTCCTAGCCACAATGAATGGTGGATTGGAGGAGGTGCCCACACTCAGACACAAAGGAGAAAATGGTAGAATTAAGAAACAGGTGAGGATTCTGTGCAGCAACTTTGGTGAGAAATATTGTTGCTGGAGCTAATCTAAAACATTATCATTCGTTATCAATTGGAGACCTGGCCGCCAAGTTACCCCTGCATTAGCTTTATTACCACCAAGCAATATGTCTTTTAAATGTGGAACCTAGGACATCAGAAGCCCCAAGTGTCTTCTGAGCAGCACGACTCTATGAAGTCACTTAAGTGGTAGACACTCTGTGGTTCTCTACACATGGGTTCAAATCCCAGGTCCACCTTGATTCCTAACCCTCTGTGGGTTCAGGATGCCCAACTATAAAATGGAGACAGTAACAGTACCCACATCACAGTGTGTTCTAATAGTCAAGGACAAAAGCATGCATGACCCTACCAGAAAGCCAAGCAAGAAGGAGAAAGGTACTTAACAATTATTTGTTTTTCATGCTCACGTACCAAATGCAGTCAAGGAATCTCAAAACTATAGGCATGGAAGAGAAAAAAAAAGATCAAACATTAAGAGTCAAGGAGAAGACACTATCGGAGAATGAGACCAATAAGATCCACTCTCTGGGGAGAAGACAAGTCAGCTATGAGAAAGTTTCAGGGTATGTTGGTGGTGGTGGTGGTTGTTTGAGACAGGATCTTGCTCTGTTGCCCAGGCTGGAGTGCAATGGTGCAAACACGGCTCACTGAGGCCTCAACCTACTGGGCTCAAGCAACTCTCCTGCCTCAGCCTCCTGTGTAGCAGGGACCACACATGAGCACCACCACACTTGGCTACTTTCATTTTTTGTAGAGACAGGATCTCACTTTGTTGCTCAGGCAGGTCTCAAACTCCTAGGCTCAAGCCATGCTCCCGCCTTGTCTTCTCAAAATGTTGGGATTGCAGACATGAGCCATCACGCCCAGCCTACAGGAAAGCTTTTCAGAAGTAACAGGCTCAGGTAGTTTGGAGCAAGATTTCAGGGCAGAGTTAAGGCATCAGTTAAAAAGATCAGCTGCCGTTCAACTTAAAATGTTAGCAAAAACACTGCTAGAAATGGGAGCAGTCAAAACTGTATCAGAAAAAAAACACCAGTTTTCAACAAGTTTTTAACGAAGGGCCAATATTATGCCAGGCACTGGGCCAGGAGTGCAGGGCAAGATCTGGTCCCTTTGAGTGCCCCAAAATCTAGCTGAGGAGAAAACAGCAGCTGTGTATTTATCATGCTGTGATAAATAATATACTCAAGATTGTTAAGTAGGCAGTTAGCATGCCCCTCTTGTCTATAGACATTTGCTCCTGTGTCAACGCAGCTCACAATGACATATATTGGGGTGGTAGAGGAGGAAGTTAAGAAATCAGGTGATTTTCCTCAAAGAATATTTCAAGGCCAGTCCTCTTCTAAATAATGTTTAGAGTAGCTGTTACGAGGAGAATTTCTGGTGTTAGACTGACCGGGCTCAAATCCTGGCTCTGCCACTTCTAGCTACATGATCTTGGACCAGACATTAAACATCTTAATATGTCAGTTTCCTTATCTGTAGAAAAGCACCGGCCTTACTTATGGAGTTGTTCTGAGGATTAAATAAATGAGTGTAAAGTATATTAATTAAATAGATTATATTCACTAACGTCTGTTAACACTACACAAGGTATTCACAATTATTTGCATTCACACAAAATAGGTTAGCATTAATTACACAGGGTGATGGAACTAAAAAATTTTTTTTAATTCATGGCTCAAACACAGTAGCCTAAAAGACAGTGCAAGTAGAAGAGAGCATTTAAAGGGAACATTTGGCACAGGATTGCTCTTTGACCCCAGGAGACTTTCTAAATCTCTCTAATTTCCTCACTTGTCAAATAAGAAAGGGAAAGAGTTATCATAAGCTTAAGTGATTCACCACACATCTTCATCAATGCTCTGAAGACGGGATTATAAAACCCTTTGCCAAAGGAAAAGTCCTTAATCAACCACAGCATACTGCTTTCAGGAGAACCATATAACAATATGACAATATGATCCCATTAGCTTGCTGAGATTTCCAAATCAATTTCACCCTCAATGGAGGAAGCCACAAAAGCAATACTGTGATTCAATTAGAGGACAAGGTAAACATATTTATTGCACTAGAAGCATTTTATGCACATAGAGATGAAAACGGTTAGCAACTAAATTATAAGGGTAAATGACTATAAAACAGGGGTCAGAGGTCTACTTTCTAGGGTGACTCAGGTATGCAAAAAAGAATGGATCCGGGGCATCAAAGTAAACACAAATTCCCTTATGTCCATTTTCAGGGTACCTAGAGCCTTCAGACATGCATCTCATAGCTTGAAGCAAGTAGGCAGCGATCCAGCAAGGGAAACGCTGCAGTGTGTGGGACTCCGGCATAATCAGGCAGCAGGCACCATCCCCAGTCATTGTGTAACACATTGTGAGCATTCTATGTTGCCCAGGGAATTGACTTAAATTACAGTTTTGTTCCCTTTAAATGGAGCCTGTTGGTGCAAGATTGAGATAAACTAGTAAATCTAAAATGAAGATTATAAAAAACCATTAATCTTTTTATTAAATATGAATTGATTTTGTGAATACAGAACAAGTCGCAGGAGACTCTCCTACAAGGCAGCTGCACACACGCTTAAAACCTTCAATACGCCTCGAGGCATATACTTGATGAGCACCTTAAATAGACTGATTTTTCTGCCTTATTTAACAAGACGGGCAGAAAGTCAGTCCTGTACCCCTACTGCGAAAGGCCTGTCATGGATTAGAATCAAAAGAACAAACAAAATTTAAGTTAGGCCCTTCCCTTTGCATGAGGGTATTTAAAACTAAGTAAGATATGGATTCATTCCTTCGATGCCTTGCCAAAAGAAAAAAATGAAAAAAAAAAAATACTGTTGCTTAGCAACAATTAAAACAATGTGCAGCAAAGGAGGGTAGTTTGAAGGAAAGCTAAGCCAGTGAGTTTGTTATAGCCACCCTAGATGACCTTTGTGACCCAAGATCCTGCCTGTGTCCCCATCGGCCTCAGGGTAAGGCCTGGCTATTTCAGGCCCTCATCTATCTTGACAAAGAGACCTGTAATCCCAAAGAAATGGGAACCTACTCCTGGACAGCACAAGGCTTCTAACATTAACTTGCCTGTTCCCGCCACTAATAGCAAAGTTTCAAGCTGGATAAAATCTTGGAGAAACCCCATTTGATGGATGTGGAAACCAAGGCCAAGAGAGATGAAATGACTTCCCCAAGGTATTGGAGCAGTTTGTGGCAGATTCTGGGCTGGATGCTAGCTCTGGCATCCAGAGGTTGCTCTTTACCCTATATTTAACTTAAATTGCAGGCAAAAGTAAGATCAGAGAAGTGGATTATTGACAATCATGTGTTTCTTATCACTCAACCATGAAAAATGCCATTCTTATTTGAGGACCCTTCTTAAGTTGCTGGGAGGTTTCAAAGTCAATTACAAAGAGCTTGCATGAGATGTGAAACCTCTCTCTCAATAAAATGATCCTACTACATCCACCAGACCCCTACTAGGTGGGCTAACATGGTGTCAGCACTCTGGGACTAGGGAAAGAAGAGTCCAATAAAAATAAAAAGGCCACAAGTCTGATCCTCAAGTTCATGGCCATGCTTTAGGTCCAAGAGTGGCTCTTTACAGCCAAGCAACATACTCTTCTCCATCCCAGTATCATGGTGATCACACAATACTCAGACTGTCATTATTTCTAGCAGGGCATATATTGAGGAACCAGAGGTCTTCTACCAATATTTCACTCCGGAAATGGCCAGAAACTGGATTTTACTGCCCCAGGCCAGACCCTCATTTCCGCTACAAACAGAACTCATTCTACTGTAGGTAACATACTGCCCATCAGGGCAATGGCTAAAAGTGCATTAAGAGTGGCAGGGTGCAGTGTCTCACACCAGTAATCCCAGCAATTTGAGAGGCGAAGGTGGTGGATGGCTTGGGGCCATGAGTTCAAGACCAGCCTGAGCACCATAGCACAACCCCCGTCTCTACAAAAAATTAAACAAGAAGCCAGGTATGATGGGGTATATCTATAATCCCAGCTACTCGGGAGGCTGAGGAAGGAGGATTGTTTGAATCCAAGAGGTCGAGGCTGCAGTGAGCCATGACCATACCACTGCACTCCAGCCTGGGCAACAGAGTGAGACCTTGTCTCTATAAAACTACAAAGGAAGAAAAACACTGGACCCAGCCTTTGAAAGAGGACTCTGGCTACGGCACTCATAAGTCACATGGCACTGGGCAAGCTTGTAACTCTTACCATCTCAAATGCCTTGGATACCAAATAGATGAACAGTAAAAGATTAGGCACATGAAAAGCATCCCCATCTACTTTCCCCACTAGGCCAATTTTATACTATGTAAGAAGAAATTTCACCTGCTTTGCTTCTACTTATATATAAACAGCTGCAGTGAAGACAACAACTTACACTAAACAAGCTCCTTAAAGATTTTCACTACATATTGATGTGGACTTCTTTGAGAATGTCTCTTTCCTTATGAAGTACAAATGGTTGACACATAGGAACTACCCAGTAAGTTTCTGTGGAATGAATGATAATCATTCTAAGAAGTGACCTTAACTGACTATGGGCAAGATACCCGATTTCTTAGAGCCTCAGTTTCGTTTCCTCATCTGCATAAAGGGAACATCAAGAACTACACTTCGTAGATGAGTTCCTCAGATTAAAAGGGATAATTCATGGAAGTATTTTGTCCAAAGTAAACGCTGTATTAACATTGGCTATTGTAATTTATAATGTGGGTCTGTTTCTTCAGGAAACCCTAACACTCCTGAAAGCGAGAAGGACTATAACTCATCTTGCCCTGCCATCACCAGCCAGCAGCTGGCACACAGTAGGGCCTCAATGCTGGAGGTAAACACTAATTTTTCACAATACACTAGCTTAGATTGGACTACAATGCTTGAAACCAACTTCACTGAAAAAAAGAAAGGGAAGATACTTATTTGGAACATCCACATATTCAGTCTGTCTGATCCCCTCCCCAGTCCATATAAACCACTTAGTGAGAGAATAATGGTTCCTTTCACCTCACTTTTTCCAGCTCCAACTTCTCCTCATTTTGAACCATAAGTTTCCCATCAAACAGCTTTTATTCTGAAAACGAGGGGCTCCCCGTAAAGTTAAAAGCTGCACATTTTGATAATACATATGGTAACATCTGTCCAACGTCAAGGATTTTGAGCCATGACTAACTAGCCTCTCGATCTGAACAGAAAAGATCAGGTTTTGAGAGCAAGAGCCTGACTGTTGCCCCAATCTTAAGAAAGGAGATTATGCAATAATGGCATGATCAACACTAAAGCCTATTAGCTAACTGCCTAAAAGCCCAGTTTCCTTGTTTCTACTCCAACAACCCTGGTGGTGATTTTATTTAAAAAGAGCAGAGATTCTGGGAGAAAGATGAAGACTGGTTGTTAGTTTCCACCTTTTATTTGTAGAAGATGCCTTTACATTTAGCATCAGGGAGGAGGGGGAGGGACTGCTAAAAGTGGGAAGAGGAAAAGATAATATAGAGAAAGGAATTCACTAACCACAAAGTTTCTACTCCCTGTTTCAGTCTGATGTTTGCCTTCTCTATTCTTTCAAGATTATGGGCAAAGACAACACAAATCAGAAAAAAGAAAGAGATTCTCTGCCTTACCTTCTATGGACATTGGAGCTTTAAAATGGTACCACATTAACAAAAGAACAAAAGTGACTGCATTATTCTAAGTGTTAGCTCTCCTCACTTACAAGGGCAATGACATTGTTCAAAATTCATTCAGATGATGAAAAAGATGTGGCTTATATGAAACAGATGCACAGCTAACCTTTTCTTCCTACAGACAAAGTTAGAGGCAAGAGACATATTCAAGGAAACCACACACACACACACACCCAAAGGAATTCATTTTGGAAATGTACTTTCAATCATCAGAGAAAAGCAAGTGTGTTTGATGTTGAACTCTTCTACATCTACTATGAAAATTAACAGCAACCACTCACTGAGCAACTACTGTGTACTAAGCACTCTATTAGGCTCTTTATGCATAATATCTTTATAAGGATGGAATTGTTAGGCCCCATTTCACAGGTAAGGACACAAGCTGAGAAAAATTATGTAATCTATCAAGGTTACTCAGCTTGTATACAAGAGCACTGGGGCTCAAATCCAGACCCAAGGGTTCATGTGCATGTTTCTACCCACAAATAATTTGAAGACAAAAAGAATAATAACATGTAATTATTCTCATATTGTTAAATATAAGATTCACAAGTACCAGCATCTGTAGTAAGTACTAGGAATGCAAAGAAAAGAATAAGGGCTTACCAAACTCTTAACTAAGGGCCAGGCTCCCCCAATACTAAATTCTTAAGACGAAATAATCTTCCCAATGAGCTTATGAGATACAGATTATTATCCTCTCCCATTTTACAGGTGAGAAAACCAAGGTTCACAAAGGTGAAGTAATCTATTCAGGGTCACACAGTAAAGAATTCACAGAACTTAGATATGAACCAGGAAGCCTGATCCAAGAGCCTTTTGTATTAACCACCAGGGCTGCAGATCTCAGGAGCTCACAAAATTCAAGATGCAGTCAGAAGCCATGGGGAATATTGCATAAACAGGCCTTGGATTTCCATTTACTTAAGAACAGGTTATGATGGTTCTCAATATAGGAAATAACTTGGCAAGGAAACAATGGAAGCAAGAGCAAACCCAAATGACTGCATGCAGCTCTGCTGATTGCTCAGATAAAGACTCCATCATCCCATTCGGCTGCTTGCCAGCATCTCGCTTTTCCATGTGTTTGTTAAACTCTAGGGTGCAACCAGTCCATGAGGAAATGGACTAGAAATGCCTCCAAGTTGTCCAACTGCCCTATGCACAATTTCTAAACATAAAAATGATTTTAGCTCCAAAATATATTTGGAAAGGCAGCAATTGTTTCCAAAAGAGAGATCTTTTTCTTCATTTTAGAAAAAAAAAAGGTCAAAGTATGCTGCACCGCAGTTGAAAAAATGCTTTGGAAAATTTTTTAAAACTCACTGCCCAAGTTCCACGGTGGAAGAGCAGATCTTTCCAGCACTGAGGCAGCCTGCAAAGGCAGAGCTGCCTGGACTCCTCACCTGGATGCAGGGGCCTCCGGTTCAGCACCTGGAATTAAGGAAGTCCTGACCTACATTCCCAAAGCCTGCAGCAGAGCTTGTTTGAACCAGATTTTCCCACAAGGACAAAGCAGCTCATAACCCAGAAACCTTTATTTTTAATTTAGGGAGAAAGGCAGTCAACAAATCAAGTCACTGTCACGTGACCACCTGTAGAACCAGGCCAGGCAGTAAAAGGAGTTTGCTTCTTTCCAAATAGCTCCTATCACACTGTTATCGTTTTCTCAAAACAGTCGCTTCAAATTGGCCACCATATATACACCCAAGCACCAGGCACCTTTACACTCATGCCAGAAAAACATGTCTCCTCCGACTTCCCCTGCGATAGTCCTATTTTTTATGTTCTAACCCTATATTCAAATAGCCCCTGTTTCATTTGCAACAACATGGATGAACCTGGAGGACATTATGCTAAGTAAAATAAGCCAGGCACAGAAAGACAAATTCCACATGATCTTGCTTATATGTGGAATCTAAAAAGATTGAACTCCTAGAAGCAGAGGGTAGAACAGTGGTCACCAGGGGCTGGGGGTGGAGGACTGAGATGCTGGCCAAGGGATACAGATTTTCAGTTAGGAGGAGTAAGTTCCAGAGATCTATGATACAGCACGGTGACTACAGCTAATAACAGTATATCGTATACTTGAAACTCACTAAGAGTAGATTTTAAATGTTCTCACCAAAAAAATAATAATAAGCATGTGAAGTAATGCATATGTGAATTAACTCAATTTAGCCATTGCACTATGTACAGATATTTTAAAACATCATGTTGTGCACCATAAATATGTCGATTTAAAAAAATTTTTTAATATGTACATATATTTGTAAAAAACAAATAGTCACTAGTTAACTTCATACAGTACATTAGAATCTCTCCCAGGTTCATCTCCCAGCTCCCAAGACCTGTGTATAGAATGAGGTAAGAGCTCACAGTGGACCCTAGCAAAGGCTTCCTGACTCATATCCCTCCCCTTTGTCCCAGCTGCAAAAGCCAAACCTAAACCAGCTCTTCCTTGAGTAACAAAGTCCAGGTTTTATGCGCCTAGATTTCATTAGCCATGGTTCTTAACCTTAGTGGCACAAGAGAAACACCTGAGAAGCTTTCAAGAATCCCAATGCCCAGTTAACTCAGAATCCCTGATCTGGATTCAGTTATCAGTGTTTCTGAGAGTTCTCCAGGTGATTTCCCTGTGCAGCCAAAGCTGAGAATCATGGCTTCTACTCCACTCGTCATCAGCCCTGTGACCTCAGACAAGGTTCTTAAGATCTGATGTAACAATCTCCTCCCAGGGAAGAGGGATGGCTCCCTAAGCTAATGCAGGCAGAGTGCTTAGCACAGGGCCTGGCACAGTCAATTATGCTTTTTCCTTTTAATATTCACAGCAAGGAAGTAATTCTGTGACCGACTGAATTATGATCATTGGATGAAATCTTTCATTTCTTCAGCACTCAAGGTGTTGTCTTGTTTTGGAAAGAGACAGGAAAGAGGGATTGAGAAGAAAAAGGCGGTAGAAGCAATAGCTGCCTTGGGTTCCTCTTGCAGCTTGTATCAACAACTCTTTTTCTTTCCCTTTTTTTTAACCGCCTCCCCCACCCCCACCCATCCTCAGGTGAAAACATTCGCCTGATAGTCTCACGCCAACTGGATGCAACTCAACACCAAATGTCTTCCAAATGGCTTTTCTCCATCTGAACGTCTGCGTTCTCTTTTATTCTAATTTATTTAGCGTTTATCCAAAAAAAAGTCAGTTTCTAAACTACTAAACAATAAGAACTTAGAACTCAAATTATATAATCTGTAAAAGGCAAGATATGAGTCCTTTGGGACTGAGGCCATCTGTCAAATACCTAACCTGGTGGTTTTCCGCCTTGGCTGTAAAGAATCAGCCCCAATTTCAGAAATTAGCTTAACTGATAAATAATTTAATTAATAAGTAGATGCTTAGGGCTCTACAGTGGAGCCTTAAGGCCTAGGCTCGACAGTGAAGCCCTAAGCATCTATTTAATTTAAAAACTCCCTCAGATAATTCTAATATAAAGCTACAGCTGAGGACCACTAACCACACACAACAACAAAAAAGAAAAACAAATGTTTATCATCTCAGACACCAAGTATACTTAAAAGACCTCCTATAGTAAACTAAGCCACCTTTGGAGAAAGGTACCAAATTCAGGAGGCCCAAAGAAAAAGCTAATTTTGGTAGAAAAGCTGCCCTGCCTATGTCTTTGTTTTTGTTTCTGAGACAGGGTCTCACTCTGTCAGCTAGACTGGAGTACAGTGTTGTGAGCTCTGTTCACTGCAGCCTGGAACTCCCAGGCTCAGGTGATCCCCCAACCTCAGCCTCCTGAGTAGCTGGGACTACAGGAGCATTCTACCACACCCAGCTAATTTCTGTATTTTTAGTAGAGACAGAGTTGCACAGGTTGGTCTCCAACTCCTGGGCTGAAGCAATCTGCCCATCCTGGCCTTCCAAAGTGCTGGGATTACAGGTGTGAGCCATCACATCCAGCCTGCCTATGTCTTTTAACTCAAAAAACAAGTACAGTAATTAAGAATGATTCATTCCAGTGAGACGTTCAGGGAGGTATCTAAGAATATCAGAATCCCCAAAGGGACAGTGAGATCTCCTGAAGTAATGAATGTTCCCTGTGACTGGATCCATAAATCCTATTTGAAGGAATAGCTGCACAAATCTAAGACTTTAAACCGAATTAGCACTTGTCAACACACATTCAACAGACAAATTAAGGACCCAGTAAAAGCCATCCCAAACTTGATACTAAATTTATTTATGCATTATTCAAGAAGTTGTAAAGCTTAGAACTTGAAATCATACTCTGAAAAACATACGTTAAGTAAATAAGCTTATCTTGCTTATAAACACACACACACACCACCACCACAACACACTTCATGGATTTTCAAGTGAGTCAAGGTGACCACTGGAGGAAAGCCATCACCTTACCTCTGAATTTCTTAGGTGGATTGTTAAGGTCCCCGGTTTCTGGCTGTACAACACAACGATCATCAACCAGGCTGTAAAGAAGACAGACAAATGCTCTATCAAGTTAAGTGTATGAAAACTCTTAGCACTATGCAAAAATCAGATATCCCAGGGCTTTTCCTGTGCAAAATTTAGACTGCCATATTCTCCTGCTAGGAACTCTTTACACTAGAGGCTTCCTATGCACACATCTAAACCTAATCCAAAAGCCCAGGGTTCTGTTCTGTGAAGGATACATTAAGCTACTGTTTTCTGTGGCTCCTTCCCCATAACCACATCTATGGTAGATCTGAGTATAGCATGAAATGTGGCTCAAGTCAAGAGAAAAAGCAAGGGGCTGTTGCATTCGACTAAAGGAGTGGAGGAGCTCACTTTGTACCAGGTGAATATGAGCCAGGCCCTTGCCCTTGGGGGAGTTCAAGGCTTGTGTAGGAGGCTTAAGAGCAAACTGATAAGGAGAATATAAGGGCTGTAAGAGAAGGAAGAAAAAAATACAGCCAGAAGCGAACTATGCCTGAGGTCATCTGAGAAGCTGCAGACACAGGAAGTTATAATGGAACTACTGGAAGAGTCGAAATAGACATGGGAGGCTAAAGGGGAGCATTTCCAGGTGGAGAGAACCATAAGCGCAAACTCATGGGATATGAAAGGACTCTGGAGCATCAAAAGCAACTAGTGGGGAAAGCGCAAAAAAAAATTACAAATAAATTAGCTCACATTACATAAAGACTTAGTATTTAAAGTCCTGACTGCTAAGTCTAACTTGCACAACTCTTTTAGAAGAGCCACTTAAAAATATATTTTTGAACAGATGAGGGAACTAAGACTCTGAGAAGTTACACAACTTGTCCAAGCTCCTAAAACTGGTACTGATAGAACTGGCTCATCTTCCAGGTGACCACAGAACTTGTACTTGTTCCCAGCTAACAAGCTACAGTCTCCCAGGGTTCCTCTATTCCTCTGTGCTCCCTCCTCTTATCCCAAATGCAAGGTACCATTAAATATTCACCCTTTGCCCTTGCTGGTCTATCCTCCAAAATCCATCCCCTTTGCCTCCTAAAGTCCAGCCTGTCTTTCAGGACCCTGATTAAGAGCCCCAACTTCTCCACAAATCCCCCCAAGCCTTTCCTGTGCCAGACACTCTCTGACCCTCCATCTCCATCCTCCCAACCTCACTGACCGAGACTCTAAAGCTGCACCAGGCTACCAGCTCCATGAAGGTCAGAAGATGCCCAAGGATAGCAGCTCAATATCTATTTAGTGGGTAAATCAAAGTGTCCATGGTAGCCTACTAGCAGTTTGCCTCCCTCAGCTTCATGACACAAGACCTCACTGCATCAACAAGAGGGACAATGTGGCCAACACCTCAGTTCTCATGTAAAAATTAAGAGTAGAATATACATATATAAAATCCCCACCCTGAGCCCCTGTGAGTGTAAGTACAACAGTGCCCACAGAGCTACCATAATGCTCGAGAGGGTGGGCTCAGAATGCAAGGTAGGGCTAGGTTAATAAATCATCGAGTTCTCAAATGGGGAGGAAGTGGTAAGAGGAGCCCCAGTCCAGCTTAGAAGACAAATGAATTGTAGATGACACTCTGCCACCTACCAGCGGCATGACCATGACTATGGCATTTCACCCTTATCGGTCTCAGTTTTTTCATCTGTAACATGAAAGTTGGTCTCAGGGATTCTTAACTAGGGAGATGTTCAGACTTATTGTTTCCAAATATACTAACATCAAGATTCTATCAACCCATCTTACTGAAGCTGTGCTGTAGGATGAGGCCCAAGAATCGCCCCTGCCTTGTTTTTGTTTTTTTTTAAGAGAGAGGGTTCTTGCTTATTGCCCAGACTGGCCTTCAAAGCTGGTCTTAAACTCCTGGCCTCAAAGGATCCTCCCATCTCAGCCTCCAAAGTAGCTGGGATTACAGGTATGAGCTACTCCACCCAGCTGAACCTTTATTTTTAATAAGCTGAAAAGGCAATTCAGAAGCATGCCACTGAGTCGTGCACACACACACACTTGCCCTCCAAGATCCTACTGGAATTCTAAAGTTCAATCAATAGATGAAGCCATTTGGAGGTAACCACTATCTATGTAAATGGGATGGAGCTGGAGTGCTACACAGTGAGTCCTGTTACAACTGGGAGTCACTTATTTTGGTCCACAACAAGTAGACTATAAGGCTAAAAATATTAAAAAGAGGACATAAATACTAAAAATATTAAAAAGAGGAAGGGATGTCAAATTCTCTTTCCAACCGCATTTTTACGCTGCTATCCTCAAATATGTGCAAGGAACTGAGAAAATTAAGTATTCATCTCAAGGAAGTATTAGCAGCCCAAAGTTCAAAAAGAAGCCCTCCTTACTTTAAAAGGGCAGGAGGGATTCATCATGAATTTGCTTACAATGTTTGAGGAAAACAAAGAGTACTTCATATGATTTTCAAGAAGAAATGTCCTGGAAGAGAAAAAATGTACTAAGATCTCAGGGGCTCAAGAGGCACCTGGGTGACTGGGAAGTCAAGAGACCCAGGGGAAAGATGGGCATTGAGTGGGCTGAGGTTTCACCTGGCATCCTGATAGGGGCTGGGCACAGTCAAGCAGGAGGGAGCGCTATGGGCAGGCAAGGAAGCTGGGAAGAGAGAAGCTGGCCTGCAGAAAGCAAGTGTTGGCAGCCTTGGCCTTGTAGTCTGACATTTTCTGAGCTGTGCAATCTTCGGCAAGTGGCTTTGCCTCTCTGAAGCTCAGAGGTGCCTCCACAGTGATGGTGATAGTGTTCACCATAGACAGTTGTCTGAGGATGGAGGAAGGTGTAGGCACAGTATTTAGCACAATACCTAGCACAGAGCGAATACCCACTAGGCTCATTTAGTGCTTTGCATTTATTACTGTTGTTGTCATGGCTGAAAATAAGAAGAGGATGAAAGAGTCAACCACGGACGATGAAAAGAGGAAGGAGCCAACCACGAAGAAAGACGGGAGTCAGAGGCAGGGCAGCAGGAGGCCTCTTTGCCAAAAGCCACAGAAGATAAATTGTTAAGTGGGGGTGCATAATGGAGAGAGGTCAAATGTAGAAAGTCACTGGATCTGGTGATCAGGCAGTCATGGATGACTTCTTTTCACTGGATGACATTTGAAAAAAAAAGTCTCTACAGTGGGAGCACATGTCTAATTGAGCTAAAATTCTGTATCTGTAATAATTTGCTCCCTGAGGGTGGAGTAACCTGCATGAGAGCCTAGGAATACTTATTGTGCACCAATGCCAGAAAACAAGCATGCTTTAAATAATAGGTACAATTAAAAGAAAGGTCTGGCCGCTGTAAAAATGAGGTTCTTGGAGAAGCTGCTGGTCTTCCTTCCCCCAATTTATTGGAGACCAACTCTTGCCAAATTCAACAATGCCACCCTGGGCCTCACTACTCTTTTCTACACAAAGACAATGTAGACCATTTGTAACTATTTTGGAGTTAACCATCTTGATTCTCCATTCTGCTTCTGTCTGCTTTTGGGACTATTTCACCTCTCATTTCCTCTTCTAGACAATAGGCGTAGGAGGAGAAGGGAGAAGATAATCAAATGAGTACATTATGAAATATATTTATAACCTTAAAAGTTGTATAAAGATTGGGGAAAAAAGCATAAAAAAGCAAAAAATCGGATTTATAGAACTTTATGCAACTTGTAACCTTCAAATGCATATAGCTATGTGAAGCAGGAAAGGTCTGCATCAAAGAAAAGAGACAGGCAGCCCAAGAGGTTTGGTCTTCGCTTATATTATAAACAAGTCAGTATTTGAAAAGAAGAGCCTTTACAAAACTAAAAATCACTTCTTCAGGCTCTGTAAATATTCATCTTTACAATTCATTCCATTTAAACTTTATTCCATAGTGGAATAAAGGCACTCTCCCTTTTATATAGGAAGGAAGAGCAAATTTTAATAAACTCAGAATAGTGTCCTAAATAATGAGATTTTGCTCTTTCAGAAATATGCAAAAAATTGTGTTTTTCTATGAGAGGTTAAACTTGGCTAATATGGGAATTGGTGTTTGTGATTTCAACCGCACTTAGAAAGCCAAGTAAAATGGCAACATTCTTATGTTAGAAAAATCACAGTTTTAAGCTGATGTTATGATGTCTTAAACAAATACTGCCACACAAGAAACTGCATGCTCTTACCCCAAGGTGCTAATAAATCCATTTGTCGATCCCTCCGCGTACAGAGAACAAATGTCTCCAATATGTAGGAAGCTAGACATTTTGTCAGACATGCCTTTCTCGAAAATCCTAGACAAAGTAAAATATGCAACATTGTTAGAAGAAAAGAAATGCTCGGAGGGGGAAAAAAGTCACTAAGAGTTGGCTTAGCTCAATTTTCCAAAGCGCCTTACTTAAAAGTCAAATTTAAATAAGAGTTTGACAGGCAGGCAGTTCCATGAGCCAAGTGAGGACATATGCAACAACATTTTTTTCCCATATATTATTTAATTTCAGGATATTCCAACCACAGGAACATTTGTTTCCAACAAAACCGTGCCTGAGTCAAATTCTACAAGTTGAGGGCCCTCGATAATAAAAACTGCAGTGAATAGAAAGCCTGCAGGGAACTCAGCCAAGAACACTGCAGTGATCAGGGAGTTAGTTGGAAAGTCTGACTTATGAAACATTAACATATTCAATTTGCTTCAGGGAATGTTAAGTTAGAAGGAAACACCTGGTATAAAACTTGGGTCTGGCAAGGCTGCAGTGCCTGGGCTAAGGTACCAAAGCAACAAAATGGCATTAATAAAAGGAAACCCGGTAATAAATACCACAAATTTCCAGCAGCCATTTAGGCCTTTTAAGAATTCCAAAACTGTACGCACTTCACCCAAATGCTACTTAAATGTCTTTTTCCTTCTCGTCCTTCATCAAGAAACACTTCCACAGGACCAAAGTCCTTTAGACAGCACCTGGCCCAGATCTTTCAGTATTTGGGTAAGAATAATAAGGTTCCCTGGCTAGGAACACACAGCTAGTTAGAGACAGTCTTCGAAAAAGCTCTTACGTTTCAGGAAATCTCTACAAAGCCCAGAAATCGTTACACACATACACATAAATATCAACAAAAATACTGATGTGACTTCTAGAAACAGCTTTCACCAGAGCCATAAATATTGAGGAGTGGGAGCCAATTGTAAAAAGCTAAATTGACATTTAAAAAGCAAACTCAGTTATGCAGGAAGACTGTGTGCTGGTGTGGACTGCTGCTAACTGCCCAGTGTTTCCGCAGGCACCTGGTGAGGAGATGCCCAGGGTAACCCAGGTTTTCCCAAGACCCCTCCCTCCAAATCCAGACCCTTTTACAGCCCTTTCCCCATCCATTTACTCAAGTTTCCCTCCCAGAAGCCATTTACCCAACACAGCCACAAAAGCTGTGACAGTGTGGAACAGTATTATGTCTCCTTCAATTGCTTTCTGGGTGCCAAGTTTTCTTTCAGGAAGAATTATGCAGCAATGATCAGCATGAAACTTTGGGAAGCAACCTCCTACCTTAGCAGGAATGTCAGCTACTGAAAGCAAACTGATGTTAAAGAACCTCACTTCACTGCTTGGGAGAAGCTACAAGGAAAAGCTAATTTGACATCCCCTTTCCTCCCTTCCAACAACCCAGACATTGCAGATAAAGAGCATTTCATTAAACCTGAACTTATTTATAGAGGGAGACAGCAACTGAGAACACAGAATAAACTCTCAAACAAAAGAGCCAGCATCTCTAGACCTTGAGGGAAGACACATAAATAACGTGCAGAAGGACAGTTTGCCAAGTACCCCTCTCTGGAATCATGTCAGTCATTGTTTAATTCTTTATAACTACATGATTTTATACCTAAAGGCAAACCAATGTTTTAAACAACATCCAGAAAGGTGGCACAAATGGAAAACATCAAGGGGGATTAATATTTCCCTTCTGTGCTTATATTGTAAAGTTTTATCTTAAAGGGTCAGGAAGTCAGCATACTTCTGGGACCAATTATTAGAAGACAATGTGTTTGAATTTTGAGCCAGACCAAATTTGTGTCCATACACCCTGGCCTCCCAAAAGGACACCAGGGAATTTCCAAACGCAGGAGGGCAGGTATGTGCTCCAGCAAAAGGACTAGGGCCTTGTCCAGTGTGACTAAGGGTCTCCTTTCAGGATAGCCCTTCAGATAAGCATTCAGCCCCAGCAGAGACCAGGCCAGGAAACAGCAGTGCCTGCTGTTTTGTGAACTATCACCACCACCTGGATACCTTACTGAAAGATTCCAGGCCCTTCATGGGAAGAAGCAGACAATCCAGTGTTCTCAGTGACAAAGCATGACATACCCCATGTTGCTTACAGCGGATCACTGCAATAGATGTCTGGACACTCCATTCCTACAGCATGGCTCTGCATTATTATTATTATTTTTTTTTTTTGAGATGGAGTCTTGCACTGTCATCCAGCCTGTAGTGCAGTGGAGTGAGGCTTACTGCAATCTCCGACTCCTAGGTTCAAGCAATTCTCCTGCCCAGCCTCCTGAATAGCTGGAACTACAGGCGTGCGCCACCAAGCCCAGCTAATTTTTTTGTATTTTTAGTAGAGACGGGGTTTCACCATGTTGGCCAGGATGGTCTCGATCTCCTGACCTCGTGATCCAGCCACCTCGGCCTCCCAAAGTGCTGGGATTATAGGCATGAACCACCACACCCGGCCTATTTTCTTTTCTGATTAATAATAGCTGGCATTTATCAAGGATTTCTCATGCCCACCATTGTGCTAAGGGCTTTACAAATGTTCTCTTAGTGAATCCTCATGACCACAGCAGGAGGTAGGTACTACCATTATTGCCATTTTACTGTTGGAAACACTGAGGTAGAGGTAAGATGCCCACATCACATATAATTAGCAAGCAGAAGGATCAGGGTTGTTATAACCCAGGTTTTAGATGGAATCTCGCCCTGGTTGCCTAGGCAGGAGTGCAGTGGCACAATCTCAGCTCACTGCAACCTCTGCCTCCCAGGTTCAAGCAATTCTCCTACCTCGCCCTTCAGAGTAGCTGGGATTACAGTCACCCATCACCATGCCTGCCTAATTTTTGGATTTTTTGTAAAGATGGGAGTTTTGCCATGTTGGCCAGACTGGTCTTGAACTCCTGGCCTCAAGTGATCTGCCGTCCTCAGCCTCCCAAAGTGCTGTGAGCCACCACGCCTGACCCAGGTCTATCTGACTCTGCAGCAGAGGTGTTTATCAACAGTGATCCTGGGAATACAGGTTAAAATGGTTGATGTTCTTATGCTCTGGATGATTACAGAGAACTGAGTTTTTTTCTTATGAACAATTCTGTTTCCTAATTTTTCTACCATGGCTCTGTAAATACTTTTGTACATTAGAAAAAAAAATTAAACATCTTCTAACCAAGATACTTATTAACTGGCTGAGATAATGGAACAAGTAACCTTTAGCCACATTTTACATCGCCCCCTGAAATCATAGGCCAGTCCACCCACCATTGCTAATGATCCTCTGGGCAATCTGCCAGGGGTTCCCCATTAAAAACAACCAAAAATGGTGGGGAGGACAGATCCTTCCCCAGGGGTCTCAGGCAATAATTTCCCTCACAAAGGACTGGGCAGAAAGCTTGCTGGTCTGGCTGGAAACCTCTAGAGATCTCCTCTGGTCTCCCCTTAGTGAAGTAGAGGAAGGAGATTGGGAGAGGAGGACAGGTTTTAGTGCAATTATCAGTGATGTCCTGGAAAGAAAAACAAAGGCCGGGAAAGTCAACAGAACAGGCCTCACTGGCCGGGAAGTGGGGAGGTGGAAAGTCCGCCCCAGAAGCGATGGGCCTGGGAGCAATCTTCTGGAAGACTTCCTGTTGTTCAGAAGCTGGGTAGAAGAACCTGCCTCTTTATCTGATCGTGGACCATTTGTGCCTGTAAACTTCTAGCAGCTGCACTCAGGGCTCCTGTGTCACTTACACCATGACAAGGACCACCTCAGATAAAACAGAGCTGGCGCCAAACTGCCACTGAGCTGTGGAACTTCAAATGCTTATGGACACCCAGGTCTCTGCTGACAAGCCATGCCTGACATACATGAGGGCAGGCTTAGGCACTGGGATCCCACATTCCACCCTGGCTCTCTGTCCCTAAGCTCTTATTAGGAGCCCACTGCCACTCTGTGCTTTCATCTCCTTGTTTGTTAAATGGGGATAATACTCACTTCAAGAGGCTGTGGTGAGGAATAGATGAAATCATTCTTGAAAAGCACCTGGTACAGTGGCTGACATACTTGAATTGCTCTATGCTAGTTTTTTATCCCCCCCCTTAACAGATAACAGTGGAATTCTGAAAGATTCCACGACTTCAAATTTTAAACTCAGTAAAGGATCCCCTGTTTAAAAAGTCAGCTGTGTATCATAACAAATGAACTCCTATATGACCCATGATGATAGATTTTACTTTAAGGAAGATAATTCATCCCTCCTAATTCCCATGTTGAATAAAGGTGAACAATACTGAATTACACTCAACTCCCAGCCACAGAGCATTATAGCCTTTCAGAAAACACAGAATCATAGAATAAACGTTGGAAGAAACCCTGTAAAGCATGTAATTCCACTTACTGCCCAATAATGGAATATCCCTACCACGCCGCCTATGGACGGTCTCACTGGGCAATAGAGCCTATTCTATGTTCAAACGATTACTCCTAAACCAGGCACAGTGGCTCATGCCTGTAATCACATTTCAAAAGGCCAAGGCAGGAGGATGGCCTGAAGCAAGGAGTTTGAAACCAGCCAGACCCTATCACTACAAAAAATAAAAGTAAAAATACATTAGCAGGGCATGGTGGCAACACCCCGGTAACCCCAGCTACTTAGGAGGATCACTTGAGCCCAGGAGCTCCAGGCTGCCATGAGTCATGCCTGTACCACTGCACTCCAGCCTGGCAAACAGAGCAAGATGCTGCCTGTGAAAAAATAAAACAATTACTCCTAGCCCCTCAAAGGACAGCTGCCTCCCAGAACTTTTGCCATTTATCTGTCCTCTGACGCATCTAAGACCTCTGTATATGTGAATGCTACATTTCACTTCTTTTCACAAAGTATCACCATCCTCCCCCCAATTCCTGATGCAGCATATTCTCAAGAGCACCACTCCGCCCACGGCAGGCAAAGAGTCTCCAGAGGCTCCAGAGTCAAAGTGTCCAGTTCAAACCCCAGCTCTGCCACTTAACTCACTGCAGAACTTCAGGCAAGTTCCAGAACTTCCCTAAGCCTTGCTTTTCCCAGCTGTAAAATGGGGAGACTAAGAGCACCTACCTCAGCAAGCTGACATGAGGTCCAGACAGACAGTGTTTAGAAAACACTCAGCAAGGCATCTGGCATGAAGTAGGTGTGCCATCAATATATGCTATTACTATTAGACCGCCACCGCCACCCACTACCATTCTGATAGATGGAAGCACCTATTAAAACAGGATTCTTCCAGGGTGGCTTTGGCCAGAGCAAAGAAAAGTAGATCACTGCCTTTGGGAGATACTCTTGCAGAGGGAGGCTGTGGCAACTCTGTTGAGCATCACGCCACCCTCTGGCTGAGGTTTCCTATGCTCTCTATTGAAACTGCTCCCGAGCCATGATTTAAAAAAGGGGCAGAGAGGATTTGATTCTATTCCCAAGAAAGGTGCAAATAAAAAAAAAATGCAGAGAGATCTCCTTGGGGAACAGAAGCCAGAGCTGCTCTTCAGAATCTGTGTTGCTCTCTGCCTTCTCTATACCTTTCCTGCTCTTCTCGTCCACTCTGCTGGCTCCAGTCACTGTTATATGACAAGGATTCCCAAATCTGTCTCTCATGACCCACACCTACTAGAGTTCTGCCCCTGGTGGCTCACGGCATCTCAATGTATCAAAAAGAATCCACCCGCCTGCCCAATCTGTTTCTCCTTCACACCCTTTTCTCAGCGACCACAAAGCCTGGTGGCTACTCCAGTCCTTCGTTTCTCATGTTCCCTGCCACAGGGCCTTTCCCTGTGTTGTTCTCTCAAGCCTACAACACTCTCATCGCTACCCCACCCCTTGCTCTAGTTAAGGCCAAGTGACCCTTCAGCTCTAAATTCAACTACCATTTCCACCAGAAAATCTTCCCCACCCCTCAGAAGAAGTTAAATTCCACTCTCATAAACTCTACACCATGGATCTCTCCTTTCGGCCTTCATCTCAGTTACAAATTCACATTTATTTGTGCAATTCCTGTCTGACACCCTACAAGGCACATGCTGTATTCTTGAGATCTGTGTGTGATGTGTTTTGTATACAACTGTATTCCCAACACCAATGGCTAGCACATAGTAGGTACTCAGTAATACCTGTCAAATAAATGAATGAAGAAGTCTAATCCAGCATCAATTTCTGCTGATTTAAAGCTTTACTATATCTCCTAAATCTTCTAGCTCTCCTTGCTCCTGCTAACCTGAGTCTCAGCCAGCATCATTTCTCAACTGGACTCCATAAGGCCTTCCTGCTCATTCCTCTGAATCTGTCTTTCCTCCTCAGTCTATTCTGCAGACAATATCCAGCATGATCTTTTAGAAACATAAATCAGATCATATCATTCCCCTGCTTAAAACCTTCCAACATCTCTTTGGAGCACTTCATGATCTAGCCCTGCCTACACTTCCCCTTGCTCTCCATACTCCAGCCATAATGATTTTTTTCCAGCCCCCAACACCTATGCTCTGTTCCCTGGACCTTTCTGCACATGCTTTCTCTGCAGCCTGAGATATCTCCCTCCCTCCCCTAACTCCCACTCACCTTCACAGCCCCAGTTTGATGTCTCCACCTCTGGGAAGCCCTCTCTGATCTCCCAAATCAGGGTTAAATGTCTCCAACATCCTCTTCTGTATAGCAACCTGGGTCCACCACCACTGTCCCAGCATTGCTTATTCACCTGATTGTCTTCTCCATTAGACTGCAAACCTATGAGGGCAAGAACCTCAGCTGTCTTCTTCCCTGTTTCATCCTAGTACCTAGCAGTACCTGGGATATAGCAAGCAGTCAAACTTGGGTTCAATATCACTTTAGTACCATTTTATCTGCTTCCTCAAAGAGTTTCTACTAGTTTTGCTTGTTTTTTAGAGTAGGGTCTTACTCTGTCACCCAGACTGGAATGCAGTGGTGCAGTCATAGTTTACTGCAGCCTCAACCTCCAGGATTCAAGAGATCCTCCCACCTCAGCCTCCTGAGTAGCTAGGACTACCAGTGCATACCACCATGGCTGGCTAAGTTTTTTCATTCTTATTTTTGTAGAGACAAGGTCTCACTATGGTGCCCAGGCTGGTCTTGAACTCTGGCCTCAAGCAATCCTCCAGCTTCAGCCTCTCAAAGGGCTGGAATTATAGGCATAAGCCACCACGCCTCGTTTGTTTTTTAGGTGATTATTTTCCAAAACAAATTAAAGCCAAATTTACAGTGTTGGATCAAGGAGAACAGAGCCTACTCGGTCCTTTTCAACAGATTTCTTTTTCCTTTTTTTTTTTTTTTTGAGATGGAGTTTCGCTCTGTTGCCCAGGCTGGAGTGCAATGGCATAATCTTGGCTCACTGCAACCTCTGCCTCCTGGGTTCAAGCCATTCTCCTGCCTCAGCCTCCCGAGTACCTGGGATTACAGATGCCTACCACTATGCCCAGATAATTTTTGTATTTTTCATAGAGACAGAGTTTCACCATGTTGGCCAGGCTGGTCTTGAACTTCTGACCTCAGATGATCCACCCACCTCGGCCTCTCAAAGTGCTGGGATTACAGGCGTGAGCCACGGTGCCTGGCCTTTTCAATAGATTTCTATGAGGAATTTGGAAGCAAGAAACAAAATATCTAACTTTTTTCCCTGGAAAGATACTCTAACTTTTATGCCCACTGACCATCCCCTTTACGTGTCCAAAATGGCATGGAGTACTGATAAGAGTGTACACTTGGAAACAGACTTAGAACACGTGAGTCTGAATTCCAGCCTCATAAATTACTAGCTGTGTGTCCTTAAGCAACTTCCGTAACTTCTCTGAACCTCAGCTCTCTTATCTGTAAAAAAGTAGGCAACGCTTCATATTTCTCAGAGTCATTGTGAAGAGTAAACCAAATAATCTACATAAAGTGGTCAACACAGTACCAGGCCCTTCACTCTCATTTTCTGCATGTCTGAATAAGTCTGAAATGAATAATTGATTTTTGTTCCTTCAAAGTCTTCACTCACCTTTGTCCTTGTGATTCCTCTACTTGATGAATGTTGCTTACCTGGTCAATACTGTAGGAAACACATCTGAAGAAACAAGCGTCCCAGGAATGTTTAAATCCTCTGTAAGCCCACGAGGTGGCTGATATTTGCACAGCATATCCTAAGTACTGTTATTTTGTCAGTACCCAAACTCATAATACCCAAGCTGGCCAGACCTCATCTCAACTCCCCCGCCTTCTAACATCAATCTAGGTCCCCTGCTGGCAGTGGGGGTGGTGGAAACCTCTTCAAAGGGATAGTAATTCAGTATTTAGAACCTCTTCTACTTTGGTGGAAAACAGGCCAAAGCACAGCCACACTAAAAAAGAAATATGCTCATTTAATTTTAAGCAGCAGCTCAAGATAGGTTTTGGATTTTCTTTTTCTTTTTTTCTTTTGCTAAAAGCTTTGAGTGTGATGGAAAACTCACTCATTTGACTGTGGCAGAAAACTCACTTATTGGAATTTTTCCATCTATTATTTCTCCTGCACACACTTAACTAATTGCATTACATTCATTTTTCAAAAAAAAAAAAAAAAAAAAAATCTCAATCTTCACCTACACAGAATTCTGAATTCTGAGACTAAAGTAGAACACTTCATTAACTAGGAAGTTACCTAAGGGATCACTTAATCCTTAAGGGTGGACGGGCTTGGGGGGAAATGAGAAATTGACTTTATACTAGTTAGGGGACCCCAAAACCACAGACATGCTCATTTTCACCAAGACACAAAGGCAAGCCTCCTATGTTTAATTAAGATGAAGCTGAACTGTCTGACTTTCAGTAATCCGGTCGTGAGGGAATCCCACTGACAGTCTGACCTTAAATGAGACCCTTCTAAGCATGAGACTTCAGATCCCCTGCCATGCCTGCAACCCCTCGCCTCGTCCCCACAGTGCACCATTAATTTCCTGATGACCAAGCTCCTCTGTATTTTACCACCCAATTACCTTACCAGTGAAAAACTGATATATCGCTGACCCAACACACATGCAAAATACTCCCCAGAGGCCTGAATTTGTAATCATTTTACCTCCTAAAGCAGCTAAGCTGGCTAGCACAGAATATAGCTCATCTATTACTAAAAGCTTCCACCCTGGTTCCTTAAACACCAGTTATGACAGAACCTAAGAACAGTAAGTGTCAATCTAATTTCTATTGTAGGACACAACTTCATCTGAGGCCAAAAGCTACAAAAAGAACCAAGTAAGAATTGGAGACTAACAGTTATAAAGGAAGTTACACTTGAAGCTGCTATTCTCAGACACAGAGAAGAACCTATGCTTTATAATATTTTAATGACCCATCCTCACTGCAGAATTTCTGGACTGCTTGGTATAATCTTGTTCATCAGAAAAAGATGAACGTAAGACAAGTACCACTAGCTTCCAAATTCTCGGTGTTCCTTTGCATATCACAAGGAGCTTTAACTAGGAAACAATTTTGTTTTACAAAAACAACTGAAAAACAACTCCATGCATTTATTTCTGAACAGAAAGATCTGATACAACACCCAGACTTAGAGATGGTCAATTGCACCCTGTCACCTAAGCCTTCAGTTTCTCCCTCTCTCTAATGTTCCATGCCACAATCCCACATTTCAAATTAACTCTATGAGCCAGTGGCCCTCAATGGTGGCCCAAGGGGCAGGGAAACTTCAAGGTCAAAACTATTTTCACAATAACATTGAGGCATTATTTTCATTTTCACTCAGTCTCTCACACATGTACAGTGAAGTTTTCCAGAAGCTGCAAGGCACTTGACATAACAAGAGACTGAAGACAGAAGCAGATACATGATCTGTGAATCCAGCTATGTTCTATGAAGCCAGACTTCAAAGTGATTTGCAAAAAAAAAAAAAAAAAAAAAGCTTATATTCTCACCAAATTTTTATTTGGGAAAATATTCTTCTTGTTCCTTAAAAATATGTCAATAGGTCAATGTGCAATGGGCTTTTGAAAATATTTTTCGGTATTAACTTTCTCAGTGCTAACTTCTACTATGGTAAATACAGACAGATACAACTCACATCAACATAAGTTCTTTACGGTCCTGAATTGTTTTTAGTCATGTAAAGAGCTCCTGAGAGCCAAAAGTTTGAAAACCACTGCCATAAACTTTTTTTTAAGAGTTGCCCTGGCAATGACTGTATGTTTAGGACTCTCACTGTGTAAGTTTGAAAACTTTATATAACAGGATGAAAATGCAAAATATACAACTGTACAGCCAGGGCTTTGGAGAGTGAACTGTTTGATTTGCAACTTAAATCTTCCTTCTTATCGAACATGTTTATTGATACCTGCTATTCGCCACCACTACTCTAGGTACTGGGGATATAGATCAAAGCAAGACAGGCAAGGTCCCTGCTCCCATGATACCTATATTCTAGTGAGGGCAGACAGACAGGAAACAGATCAGTAAGACCAATCAGATAGTGACCAGCAAATGTGAAACATTAAAACTGGGTGATATGATTAAGTGACAACTCAATTTTGGCTGGTCAGAAAAAACAAGACGAGACATTTAAGTGAAGACCTGAAAGTCAAGAGGCAGTCATGCAAAAAAAAAAAAAAATCAGGTGGAAGAGCATTTTAGGCAGAGCAAACAGCTAGTACAAACGCCGTAAACCAGAAAAGAGCTTGGCAAATTCCAGAAATAGAGAGCCAGCCCGATGTCTGTGGCACTAACGGGGAAAGGAATAAAGTACAGACCGAAGTCAGGGTAGAGAAGGAAGAGCCAGTAGGACTTCACAGGCCAAGCTAAAAAGTCTGTCTCCTATTCTACATGCAATGGTAAGTTTCTAACCTTGATCAAGTTACTTCCCTTATCTGGCCCTCAATTTCCTCCTCTGCAGAATGAGGATAACGAGGACTTATCTCAGACTTACGATGACAATTAATTGTGAAAAAGCAAATATGCTTAGCACATAGAAAGGGACACACGAGAAGCATTCCTATTAGCTGTTACAATTCTACCTTCTAATCTGTTCTATTTTCTACTCCCATAAACTACTCTTTCTAAACTTCTCAGGCTTATAATCAGCAGAGGATCAGCTCTGCCAACCACTTGTCAAAGTCCAAACAAGTGAATATACAAAAGGGACGCATGAGTTGCACTGACCTGAACATATCAATGCCAACTCCAACAGAATGTTTTCCCCACTATCCCTGATAAAACCAGAACCACCAAAGCAAAGCCAGGTGAGGAGTGAATGCCAACATCTCACTCACACACCATCCTTTGCGTCTATCCTCCAGTCGCCAAGCTTTGCCACCTGGCCCCAAAGCACCTGCATTTGGACAGTCATTCTTCTGCTAAAAAATGTAGCCAACAACAAATCCATCAGCCTTCCCTGTTCTTTCCTGGCATAATCACACTACCTCCACCTCCTAAAAAACAAAAGGCCCTTGCCAAAGTCCTTTGGCGCTGGTTTTCTTGCTGCTTGCTTTAAAAATAATAAAACCAGAAAGCTTCCTTTAGGCCGGGCATGGTGACTCATGCCTGAATCCCAACACTCTGGGAGGCTGAGGTGGGTGGATCACTTGAGGTCAGGAGTTCAAGACCAGCCTGACCAACAAGGCAAAACCCCATGTTTACTAAAAATACAAAAATTAGCCAAACGTGTTGGCACGCGCCTGTAGTCCCAGCTGCTCAGGAATTGCTTGAACCCGGAACATGAAGGTTGCAGTGAGCCGAGATCATGCCACTGTACTCTGGCCTCGATGACAGAGCAAGAATCCTTCTAAAAAAAAAAAAAAGAAAAAAAAAAAAAAAGCTTCCTTTAAAGATAGGCAGCAAAGAGAGGGGTTTACACATGGGGCTTTTGCTCAAAGCACCTGGCAAGCCAAGAGGCCATAAGGCAGTTGGACCCTCAGAACCATGGATAAGCACCAAGACAAAAAGGCACCATTTCACTCTTTAGGTCAAGCAGTACCCAGCAAGGCAGGTTAATGATGGGATGAGCCCAGCAAACCATGAGGTCTTTCAAAGGAAAAACAGAAGTATGCCCAGAAAAAGGAAGAGCTGCTGGCATTTGATCAATCTCCTGGCAAGAAGCCAAGGATACTCCCTACAGAGGAACACTAGTCTCTCTGCGATGCCCTCACCCAGGTACATATATGGTAATATGGCTGTAAATACGGGGTAGAGAAAACCTAATACATTTACAGTTGACGTGTTCAAGAGGTAGAAAAAGTCTCCCTTTACAACAGTTTCTGCTCCTGTTCCTGGGCACTCTCAGGGTTAATTTCAGAACTTCCTTTGAGCAAAGATGCTTGGCGATATCATCTTTATTGTGAAAAGAGGATGAACAGCACATTTTTTACTTGGACACAACGCCACCCTCCTCCCCACATGTTTTCACACAGCCTCCCCTCCATGCCTTCTTGTCCCCATTAGCTGCTAATCAGATCATCCTCAGAAACGCAGTGTGTACCTATCGCCAGATGATTTATTCTCTTTCAAAAAAGCACTTTTCTCGAAGCATAGAAAATCATATTCTGCTTTCGTTTTCAGGCAGTCCCAAAGGAAGTCACCAACTCAGAAGTTTCAACTTTAAGCAAGGCCCTTCATGACATCCCAGAAATAGCAGCTGTAAATCTGAAGTTTGGAGGAGTGATTCTCTAGTATAATACAACCTTGATCATTCCCCATCCCCCCACCACATGCACAGACACACACAAAAATAAACCTACTCGCTTTTTCAGACATGTCTGCTAGAGAACCTGTTCCCCAAACAGGTACAGCATCTACAGAGTTATTTCTCAAAAAAAGATGCCCATACTGACATTTGTTCTCATGGCTTCTATTCTTCAAGGCCAAAGAGAATCCAACCAAAAGCTCAACATTTCCCAGACAGAGAGCTGCAGATTTGGTGAGTGGAGAGTATTTAGCTAAAATTCTTTATTTTATGGGTAGAAAAAACAAACCTGAGACCCAGTGATTTCTTGGAGGTCACACAGCCGATGAGTGGCCAAAGCTAGACCACAGGGCTCCAGATACCAAGGTCAGGGTTGTTTTGGTTTTATGTCTTTTTGAATTTTGGGGGGCAGGGGGTGATAAGGGAGAGGGTTCTTACTTTGTTAAAAAGTTGAAGTCAGTCCCAGCCTGAAGAGACATCCCTCTGCCTACACAACCCAAATTTCAAAAAACCAGCAAATCAAGTTAGGACAATATCCTCAGAGAGAGATAAAAGACTCACCAAGCCTGAAAAATTCATTCAAGGACAGTTTCTCAGCCTGATCACTACTGACATTGTTGGGGGTTGGGGGGGGCTGTCCTGTGCCCTGAAGGACATTGAGCAGCATCCCTGGCCTCTGCCCGCAAAATGCCAGTAGCACCCCACCCCTGCCTGCCAGAAAGAACAACCCAAGATGTCGCTAGAAGATACCAAATGTCTCCTGGTGGACAAAACCACCCTCCCTGTCCCCATTGAGAACCACTGCTCTAGGACATAGATAGGTTTTGCTTTGTTTTTTTTTATCTGTAAAGCCTTCTGCAAACATTTGTTTTTAGACAACTTGGCAGCAATGAAACAAAGCAGGTATTTTTACACCTATTCTACAGAAGAGGAAACAGATGCACAGATGTTCCATGTTTTGCCCCTTACCCAAGAAGCAGTCAACACTCGGTGAGGCGGAGTCCCCACCCTGTGGCTCACCAGGGCAATACCATTACGACCCGAGAGCAGCTTGGTTTCACTACCTGATTTTTCCACTCCCTTTTATGAATACTCAACAGTTTCCCAAGCCAAAAGTACTTTAGAGAGTTGTAGTGAACAACACCTCAAAAGCTATCAAAAGGAAATGCTTAATACATCTCTACGCAGTCCTCATGTCACCCTCTGCAGAAAGGGCTTTTCTTTTCTTTCCTTTTTTTTAATTGAGATGGAGTCTCACTCTGCCATCCAGGCTGCAGTGCAGTGGTGCCATCTCAGCTCACTGCAACCTCCGCCTCCTAGGTTCAAGCAATTCTCCTGCCTCTGTCTCCTGAGCAGCTGGGACTACAGGCGCCCGCCCCCACACCTGGCTGATTTTTTTTGTATTTTTAGTAGAGACAGGGTTTCACCATGCTGGCCAGAGTGGTCTCGAATTCCTGACCTCAGGTGATCCGCCTACCTTGGCATCCCAAAGTGCTAGGCTTGCAGGTGTGAGTCCCAGTGCCTGGCTGTAAAAGGCTTTTCGAAGAAAAATTCCAGTTCAAGAAATATTTAATCAGGAGAGGAGTACAAAAAACTAGGTTAGTCTAAGCAGCCTTCAAAGGGAGACAAAACATACATACAAATTACTTGTGTAAGCACTTCCTGTGTGCCAGGTATTCTTATGAGTTTAAAAAAATAAAGGGCCCATAAGGAAATATGTTTCAGTGCCCTAGAGTTTCAAATGACAGATTTTCAAGTATCAGAAAAAGCTTCCCAAAGGAGGAAGCATTTGGGGATGGGCCCTAAGGAATAGAAGGATTTGGCAAGGTGGATGGAGAAGGGGGAGGGAGGGACACATGAGACAGAACATACACACACACATGACAAGGCAAACAAATGAACGTCCCTCATCTGAGTGTCATATCAGCTTTTCCTGTTCAGAAATATGTGCCTGAGATGCTTTTAAGCTGTTCTTGCAAAAGAAAATCATTTCCCAGATAAAGCTCCTTCTGAAATGCAAATGAAAAGCAAGAAACTTGGAAGCTAGTGCTATTTTTCTTATGTTCATCTTCTGATGAGCCGCATTGTGTCTAGTCGTCCAGAAGTTCTGCTGATGGGACAGGTCAGAAAGTATAAAACCTAAATTCCTCAGTGTCAGTGACAGCAGGTGGAAATGCAGCTTTGTTTTGTTTACGGCAGTGACTTCACAACTCTGGGGGTACATGTACCGTCTGGTTTCTTTCTGCCTTCATCTGAACAGCCAATAAAAGCATCCTCCAGACTGGGCACTGTGGTGCACACCTGTAATCCCAGCACTCTGGGAGGCCGAGGCGGGGATCACAAGGTCAAGAGATTGAGACCATCCTGGCCAACATGGTGAAATCCCATCTCTACTAAAAATACAAAAATTAGCTGCACATGTTGGCATGTGCCTGTAGTCCCAGCTACTTAGGAGGCTGAGGCAGGAGAATTGCTTAAACCTGGGAAGTGGAGGTTGCAGGGAGCCGAGATCGCACCACTGCACTCTAGCCTGGAGACAGAGGGAGACTCCTTCTCCAAAAAAAAAAAAACAAAAAAACAAAAAAACAGCATCTCCCAAACATAAGCATGAAAGTTCCCATGTTTGCCAAATAGAGAATCCTGCAAGAGCTACTTACTCTCACTTTAGATTGGTGGTCAGTCTACCTTTCCACTTCACTGAAAATAAGGCTGCAGGGGGAAAGTACAAAGGTCAGCTTCGGCTTCAACAGGTGAGAGCCAGCCATGAAAAAGCAAAGGAACCACTGAAAGACGAGGACTGAAAAAGGACAGGAACAGGCATCCTCCAATGCAGATATTTTCATGCTTTCACATGTGTGTGAATCACCTGAAGATCTTGCAAAAATGTTGGTTCTCATTCGTTGAATGTGGGGTAGGGTCTGAGAGTCTGCAATTGCCAGCAAGTTCTCAGTTAATGTCAGTAACGCTAGTATGGGAACCTCACTTGGAGTGGCAAAGATGTAGAACAGTGTTTCTCAAACATTTGACTGCATTCCAGAGTAAGAAAAATATTGGACTTACAACCCAATGTTCATTGTGCATGTGAGACAAAGAATTTTGTTGCAATGTCAACAGTTCTTTTTAAGTATCCATGCAATACACTTCCATGTTTTCTATTCTAGAGTATGCCATTAAAAAAAAAAAAAAAAGTCTGGGCTGGGCGCAGTGGCTCACACCTGTAATCCCAGCACTTTGGGAGGCCGAGGCGGGCGGATCACGAGGTCAAGAGTTCAAGACCATCCTGGTCAACATGGTGAAACCCCATCTCTACTAAAAAAATACAAATATTAGTTGGGCGTGGTGGTATGTGCCTGTAGTCCCAGTTACTTGGGAGGCCAAGGCAAGAGAACTGCTTGAACCTGGGAGGCGGAGGATGCAGTTAGCCAAGATCATGCCACTGCACTCCAGCCTGGCGCCTGGTGACAGAGCAAGACTCTGTCTCAAAAAAAAAAAAAAAAAAAAGTTTGGCCCGGCCTGGTGACTCATACCTCTAATCCCAGCACTTTGGGAGCCCAAGGCAAGAGGATCACTAAAGCCCAGAAGTTTGAGGCCAGCCTGGGCAACATAGGGAAACCCAATCTCTACAGAAAACAAAATTTTTTTTTGTTTAATTAGCCAAGTGTGTTGGGGCACACTGGTGGTCCCAACTACTCACGAGGCCGACATGAGAGGATTACTTGTGGCTGGAAGGTTGAGGCTGCAGTGAGCCAAGACCGTGCCACTGTACTCCAGCCTTGGCAACAGAGCAAGACCTTGTCTCAAAAAATAAAAAGTTCATCGAAGCCCATTAAATTGACTTAACAACCTCTTAGTGGGTTGCCACAGAATTTGAAAAACATCCCCCAGGCTGGGTGCTGTAGTACACACCTATAATCCCAGCACTTTGGGAGGCCAAGGCATGCAGATCACAATATGGTGAAATCCCGTCTTTACTAAAAATACAAAAATTAGCTGGGCATGGTGGCGTGCGCCTCTAGTCCCAGTGACTCAGGAGGCTGAGGCAGGAGCATCACAGTAAGCCAAGACTGTGCCACTGCACGCCAGCCTGGTGACAGAGAGAATAAGAGTAATATTCTTGCTCATCTGGGGAGAACGAGTATGTGTTAGCCTCACCGATTTTTTTAAAAAGTTTAGATTATGTTCAGAACTCTTTGCAAAAAGGCAAGGTTGGGTCACTTGCATTTTGGAAATGCTTTCACCTAAGAAATTCAAGTTTTAATTTTTCTTCATTTTAATTTTCTCGTCTTTAAGATGAGGATGACAAGAGTACCTACATGGCCCTAAGTGGAGATCTCTAAATACCATTTTGGCCAGGCTGATGGCTCACACCTATAATTCCAACACTTTGGGAGGTCAAGGTGGGAAGGCTGCTTGAGTCTAGGTGTTTGAGACCAGCCTGGACAACATGGTGAGAACCTGTTTCTACAAAAAACACAAAAGGTTAGCCAGGTGTGGTGGTGAATGCCTGTGGTCCCAGCTACTCAGGAGTCTGAGGTGTGAGGATAGCTTGAGCCCAAGAGGCAGAAGTTGCAGTGAGCTGAGATTGTGTCACTGCACTCCAGCCTGGGCAACAGAGTGAGACCTTGTCTTAAAAAATAAAAAGACAAACAAAACAAAACAAAAAACATTTCTCTCTTAAAAGAGCAAAGGCTCCTTGCAGAAAAGACTGATTCTTGGTCTGGGGCAAGAAAACAGAGAAGATGAGCCTGGAACATATTGTTTTACAGAAATCACAAAAGCTAGCAAAAACTACAAGGGCTGTGTCAAAATCTCAGGAACTTCCCCAGCCCACTTCTCAGTGACTAGAGAACTAATGGCTTTGGGTAGTGAGCATCGTGGGATACTAATATAACAAGAACAGACATCCAACATCTCACACATCCCTAAGCAAAGTTTACAGAGTAGACTTACTGGAGTCCCAGCTACTGGGAAGGCTAGGGCAGGAAGACTGCTTGAGTGCAAGAGTTCAAGGCCAGCCTAGGCAACATAGTGAGACCCCTTCTTAATTTAAAAAAGAAAAGAAGTTAACTCTGACCAAGCCTCTACGTCTAACTACCAAATTATGGTAGACAAAGGGAATAGAGAAACATGTTAAACCACAATGCACAGCTGTAATCAGCAAAGTCTAAACTGTGGAGATGTGTATCACCCAATTTCTTCAGAAATAACATCAACAAAATGCACAGAAAAAAAGATGTGTAGAGGAAATACAGAGATTAATGGACATCAACCATTTGTTGAATTAGGGTCCAAATAATATTTACCTTATTTGGACCCTAATTCAAACTGTTAAATAGATGTCTGTGTAAAATTATTATATTTTTTTTTTACAAATATCTATGTATGTATATATATCAAGGAAGTATAAACACAGACTCAATAAAAATGAAAGGCCATCAAAGGGGCAGATACATTTAGAAAAATGAGACACAGATGTCAGATGTCTGTTTATTAAAAGATGTTCAATATGTACAAAAGGTAATTTACCAAATAAGAGGTACTGTGCACACCCCTTTTTATGCAATTAAATATATACATAAATTTTACATATGCACACTTAGAGGAAAAGCCTGAAACCCCAATCTTGAATAGTTGGAATTGTTTTGCTTTGTTTCATTGCTCCTCTTTATTTCCTAATGTTGCACTACAATGAATATGCTATCTTTTTCTCCTCAAAAAAAAAAAATTTTAATAGAGATGAGGTCTTGCTACATTGCCCAGGTTGAAGTACAGCAGCTATCACAGATGCAATCACACTGCAACACAGCCTCAAACCCCTGGGCTCAAGTGATTCTCCTGCTTCAGCCTTCTAAGCAGCTGAGTCCAAGGTGTCTGCTACATGAATATGCATATCTTATGTACTAAGTAACACAATTTGAGTTGTGCTTTAAGTTTGTACATATGCAGGGGTCCACTTCACTTGTTAGAGAGAATCACCAACACAGAGCTTCTAATTCTCCAAAGATGCTGGAGAGCAGAACATTAGTCCTCCTGGTAAATATCTCTTAAAATGACACTGCATACACCGCAGGGTGGCGGTAGGACACAGAAGGTTTGTGTTGAAACTCCAGGATTATCATTAGGTTGTTAGAAATTGCTGTCCAAGCCAACTGTATGTTCACCTACTTGTCAAACTTTACTTTCCTACTGAAGTGAATTAAAATCCCAGGTAAGTCCTGTCATTAACCAGACAGTCCAGAAATCTGGGTTTTACCCCCTATCGAGTTCCCATCTAGTATATGATCCTGCCGGCCTTAACAGAGTCTCTTCAGAAAGGATAACGTAGTTTCATGATGTTGAAAACCACACTGAGAATTCTGTGAGAGTTTACAAGTCCTCAGATAAACCACGTTGACCTACAAAATCTGGTCCCTATAGGCCTGGACCTTGAGTTCCTCTTCCTCCTGAACTCCCAGCACTCTCCCTCAGCTGTGGCCACCCTGCCTTCTTCTCCCTCCTCCAACATGTCACACCCACTCCTATCTCAGGGCCTCTGTACTTGCTGCTCTGACATTTGGAACACACTTTCTCTCTGATATCTATAGGGCCAACTCGCTTGCCTCCTTCAGCTCTGCGCTGAGATGTCATGTAGTAAAGATCTAATCCCCACCTAAGTACTCCCCTAATGCCTCTCATCATGTCTTGTTGCTTTTTAAAATTGCTGTAAAATATACATACCATAGAATATACCACTTTGAAGTGTTAGAACTCAGTGTTACTCAGTACAGAACCTTTGTGCAGCATCACCACCATCCATTTCTAGAACTTTTTCATCTTTCCAAACAGAAACTCTGCCGTCAATAAACACTAACTGCCCCTACCCATCTTTTCTCTCCCCTAGCAATCACCATTCTACTTTCTGTCTGCAGGGATCTGACTACTCTAGATGCCTCATGCAGGAAAAACAATAAGTTTCCTTTTGTTTCTGGCTTGTTTCAGTTAGCATAATGCTTTCAAGGTTCATCCACATTGTAGCATGTGTCAGAATTCTCTTTTTAAGGCTGAATAACATTCCATTGTATGTATGTTTCACATTTTGTTTATCCGTTCATTCATCAATAGACTTGGGTTGTTTCTACCTTTTGCTACTGTGATAATGCTTCTGTTGACACTGGTGTACAAATATCTGCTTAAGTCCCTACTTTCAATTTTTTTAAGTATATACCTTCAAGTGGAATTGGTGGAACATATAGTAACTTTATGTTTAATTTTTTTTAGTAACTGCCACACTGTTCTCCACTGCAGCTTCACCATTTTACATTCCTACCAGCAACACACAGGGGATCTAATTTTTCCACTTGTTATTTTCTGTTCCCTCCTTAACCAGTTTTCTTTTTCTCCATAGCATTTACTACGTCTAATACTATAATTCTTACTTGCTTATTTATATTGGCTGCCTCCCACCAATTATGACATCAGCTTCTTGGGAACAGGGCGGTTTGTTCATTGCGCTATCCTGAGCACCTAGAATACACCTTAGTATATAGCAGGCACTCAAATTTGTTGAATAAAACACTTGAATCACACACAACGACTTGAATAGGCCTCAGAGTCTGTTAAATAGATTTGTCACACCATGTGCCTTAAACTACATCCAATTTAGGAATCTCAAAGTTCAGTGAGTGATGGTTTCAGCAGTTTATTTGGCTCATCAGCAGTAGCATTCATCTCAGAACCACAAACACCAAGACAACTGTAAGGAATCATAGAAGTTATATCATTCACATCTCTGACTTCAAGCCTTAATTGCATTCATCAATTGAGCTATGCACACACTTAAAACAGCAAAAATGAAAAAAAAAACTGCATTCACTTCTGATTAATAGCCTGCAAATGCAATGTGTTTTATTTTTAAAAATCCATCCAATAGTAAACAAGATGGACATTGGCCTTGTAGAGACTCCTTAATTAGATGTATCCAAATACAGCTTGACCTAGAAACCTAACTCCAGACCTACTTTTATTTTGGCTGTTTTTTCTGTTGTTCATATTTGGTGTTTATTTTATTTTGTTTCCTAAGAGCTGCTTGTGAAGAAATCTGACAGAGTTTCCATAATATCATAAATGAGCTGAAAAGCCACGTGATATTTCCTCTCCTCTGGAAGTCAACTGTTGCACACCACTGGATTTGAGTTTATCTTTCTCTCTGCCCACTCTCCTCCCTATCCACAACACCAACACCCTGATCTTCCTCACTTGAAAATACTTTGAAGAAAAAGACTGTTGATCTTTCTGTGCAGTTCATCTCTTTTTTTCTAAGCAACCATTCCACTTCTTCCTAAAGAGGCCAATTCCCTCCAAAAGACAATCACTTTGTTGAAATGGATAATACTATTGTCAACCCCAAATGACTTTCATGAATCTCAATGCAAGAGCCAGGGTAATTCATTTAGAACTTGAAGAACTTTCCCTGCCTGATAAGAAGGGTATCTTGAATGGATTTTCTGTTCAGATTTGAATTATTGAAAGAACAGATTGTACTTTCAATGTACATATGCATATACACACGTACTTGGAAGAAAAAAACGGAAAAGAGAAACGTCTGCACAACTGGCTGCAAAGCACACTGGAAGGTATATCAAAAGGTAGCAACATTTCACATTGCACACTAACAACAGTTTAAACTTTCAAATTACTCAGATGGGGAAACGCCTGATCCTTTCACCTACTCAGATGCTTTGATGTAAATAATCAAGATGTATTTCAGCTGGGAGATGAGCCTAATGCTTAACTTGCATAATGTTTCTTGTGGTTTTGTGTTGTTTCTTTTTACTCTCTCCATTCAGGCTTTCCAAAGTGAACTCATTATAACATCTAATACCTCATCAAATATCTGCACTCTTTTATCCCTATATTTGTGGCTATATCCTTTTCTTCTTACATCAGTGTTAAGTATCACTTCAACACTGGTGGCATATAAGCAAGTTATTTCATCAACAGCAGTAAGTTTACCATTTTTCCTAGCTTCCCTCTCACCACCCCCTATCCCCAAATGAACTTAGGCCCATTTGTGGGATGCAGCACAGCCTCACTGCCTGAAGGTATACCTTGCTCCTACTTTATACTAGCTACTGGACAAGTGATTTCACTCTCTGCACCTCAGTTTCTTCACCTGTATCTCACGCACAGGGTTTCTGAGATATACGGTTCTGGACCCAGCTTATGAGTACTTAATGTGTCCATCTTATTTTTACCAACCAGTTAGAAAAGAATCTGTGGACCAGTTTCTCCTTGTAGTGCAGCTAATTCTAAAGAGGGAAACTGGACCCAATCCTTGGCCCTGTGAGCACTCATACAGCCATGTGAGTCAATAAAAGAATTCCAATAAGAAACTCGAGTTCTCACATCCGAATGCTTCTCACTCGGCCAGTACTCCGGAGGATCTTATCAACAGGAAACAAAAGCACTACACCACTATAATGAAGTGTCTGACTTTTCTCATTAGAAAAGTCCAAAGATTGTAGCCCGGGGAACAGCTAAATATTTAGAATGTTAAAAAAGTTACTAAGACCCAGCCACCCACCCCACCCACCTCTGTTAGCCTGTTATTTACCATGTTTCTGAACATTTCAGGAGAAAACTTTTGATGGCCAAATCTGCAGCAATAGTGATGTACGTGCACCCGTGGAAACCTCCCACTCTTCAAATACAGTCTGACCATTTTGGGGAAAAAATAGTAACTGTTGTGTTTACAGACAAATGCTGCTCTCAGCTCATATTCCACTACAGGCCCCAAAACAACAGGGAGCCAGATTCCTTGACATTCAGGTGGCTTGAGTCACGGGCTGAATGTTACTATCTTAAGCCACAACAACTAACTTCCCTTTTTAAAGTTCTCATTCTTTCAACTTGCAGCAAGCACTTTCATTTCTTGCAGTCCAACCTACTCTGATTAAGCCACACATTCAAAGTTAGAAAAGAGTAACTATTTTCTGAAGGAGAGAGGCAGTTAATACTGCTTACACATCTTGACAAATGAAACGCACTGCATCCTTCAGAATTTAAATCACCAGCACAGCCCGGCAATGGGTCGCCGTTTTATTGCTCCATTTAATGGCCTTTCCCACCCCCCCCCCCCCGCCCCCCATCTCATAAACCTTCAGGCTCCTTCAATTCTGAGCTTACGTTCAAGAAACGGACTGTCCACTGGACCTCTGCTCTCTAAAGCCCTCACCGAAGGCAGAGGCAAATTTTGACGACTGAGCCACGGAGTTTCTTTTTCTTACTTCCCACTTCCTTGGCTGTTTAGATAGAACTTAAAATAGGCTTAGGACAAAAACTCATTATTGACTACAGCACTCAGGCTTCCACACTCACCTGACCCGGGTCAGGCACTCTGTTGCCAAAACAAGCCCAGCGAGGGGTGCAAATCCCGCTTCTCTGTAGTCAGCTCCTAAATATTTAGAAAGAAAGAAGACTTGAGTAACAGACCGCGGAAGATGAGTCTCTAACAGAAATGCTCCAAATTACAAGTTTCCACCTTCTTTAGCCTCCTCCCCTGGGGAGACCCCCGCTCCCCAAACTTGACAGGCAGGTTGGTGGGATCGCTTGGGAGAAGATTACAGGTAACTACGCTCTTTCCCAGGATGTAACTGACAAGTGAGACTAGGCACGCACAAACTTCGAACGTGCGGGAGGCTGGAACTAAGGAAAGTATTTGGCAGATCCCAAGGCACTTGTTTCCCGGCGAAGAGGCCAAGTAACCGAAGCCTGCATCCTCACTGGACGTGAGCTTCGTCCACACTTCATCCCTCACTGCTTCCCCGGTTTTCTTCCGTTTCTAAAAAGCCTCCCCACGGGGGCCCTCCACACATGCATTATTCTCCCAACCATGCAGTGCAAGAGAGGGCTACATTTTTAGAAAGATTATTTCCTTGCGCAGACTTACATATGACACCCCCACAACCTCTCTCTTCAAAAAAAGAAAAAAACTATTTCCTGCAGCTGCAGCAACAGTTTCCAACTTGGGGGAATGCCATACCAGTCCGGAATGGGGAGCCCCCAGAACCACGCACTAGAGTAGAGGATATTTAAGGTTAAGCCTCAATTGAGCTCCCCAAAAAAAACAACCCGCAGTAAAGGAACCCCCAAATGCATGCCAAGTGTATGCACATCCATCAGGATCTCCCAGAGAGCGGGGCAAAAACTTCTGCGCCCAGGGAGCCAGTGCCAACTCCCCGCGCCCTCTGCCCGGCCCCAGCCGCTACCTTGGTGCCCGGGGAGCCACGCCGGTTTGGGGGAGCAGGGCGAGGAGAGGGGTTAGCAGCCGCTAGGTAATCCCATGTCCGCGAAGAGGGAGCTCGTTCCGTTAGGATGGAAGCGGAACACACACACCTCCTCTCGGCGTGCGCTTTCTCTCTCTCCACCCCCTGCCTCCTCCTCCACCACCACCACCTCCTCCTCCTCTCCTCCCACCCCAGCGAGCTTGAGAATACGCTTCAGCAGCACAGCCACATGGTTACTGCACTTTGAAGCGGCTCCCGGCAGCTTATATAGGCCGGAAAGCTCCCTGGGCAATGTAGTCCGAGTCCTGGGTCGTAGCGACGCCTGAGGCTGAGGGGAGGGACTACAAGTCCCAGAACCCCCTGGGCGCCCGGGCTGGGCCCTAAATAGCCGCGCACGGGGACCGGGGAGGGGCGTCCTGCTGGGCGTTCGGGCCGCTGAGCTGGTTCGCTGTTCGTGATCGGTAGGGCTTGGAGCCCGCCGTATAAAGCCGCCCCTGGGAAGCGCCCTCAACCCTTGGGGACGCCTCTCCTCTGGTTGCCCCTCTTCCCTAGAATCCAGGTGTCACTGGGGCCGGGGAGGGGCGAGGTGCTCGGATTTCTGCTTTGGGAAGTTTTTACAAGCTGTTACCCACCCTCCCCCTGCCTTGGGTCCCCGAGCCAAGAATTTCAGAAATCCGGGGCACAAAAACGCCAGTGTTTGCGGTCAGGGATTAAAGGCGCGAGGTTGTCTTTATTTAATCTGCTCCGCCCTGCTCTGGTTTGCACGAAAAACCAAGCCTGGGAGCGACGGTCCACGCAAGCGGAGACACAGGCAAGTCGCGTGAGAGCACTTTTCTGAGCCCGAGCTGCGTGTGTCTTTGGTCGCCCCTCAGGAGGTAAAGAAACGCCAACCTCTGCGGTGCACGAATAAAGGAGCCGTGTTGTGACTTGCCGGGTCTGAAACTGGGAGGCAGAAAATAAATACGATCTGCGACCTCGGTCCTGACCCTACCTCTAGCAGCCCCTCTGCTCCTGGGTGCTGTAAATGCTTAAGTAAATAAACCGCCAACCAGAAAAATAAGGGCTTGGGAGAGTGCGGCTCCTACTGAGATGCGCATCCAGGCGGGGCGCTCTCCAGCAGCTCCGACCAGGGCGAGGTGGGTTTCACCCGCTGCCAAGTAGTGCCTGGCTCCGCTACAAGCTGCTCAAGGAGGGGAAGAGCTAAGCTCAGAGACAGTCAGCCGACTGCCCTCTCTTGCCTCAAATGACGTATATTCATTCCCCAAACGTTTCCTGTTTCCTGGGTGCCAGGCGCTGGGGCATAGTGGTGCGCCAAACGCATCATTGCATCCCAGACAGGCACTTCCTGACGCCACCTAAAGATCTGTTATAACAACAATAGTAATAATAATTATAATAATCAATGGAGAGGCTGACTTTATTGAGCCCAGACCCATGCACTTTTCATGCGTCATGCTATTGAGTTTCACCAACTGTAGGTATATTCAGTATACCTGTTTGGCAGGTGCACAATCCAGGGCTCAGAGGAATCAGGTAACTTCCCAAGTCACCCTTAGAGTTAAATGGTAAAGCCTGGATTCTGGCTCCAGACTAAGTGTATGAAACCCTTGTCTTTGGGGAAATCCATCGCCATTGCCTTAAATAGCCTCTCTCCCCATTTTAGGAGCAGCCTCTGAGCCCTTAGGCAAGTCATTTTCATCTCTTTGCCCCTTACGAAGATTCTCATTACAATTTATCTACATTTTAGCAGGATTCCTTAAATAGCCTCTCTCCCCATTTTAGGAGCAGCCTCTGAGCCATTGGGCAAGTCATTTTCATCAGTTTTGCCATCTTAAGGAGATTCTCATTAGAATTTGTCTACTTTTAGCAAGATTCCTTAAGATAGAGTCGTCTTACCAAACTTTAACAATTAGAGGAGCATCATGGCTAATAATTATTAGATATAATGCCAAAACGAATTGTAATTATTGATATTTATTGGGTGAATGCCATGTGCCAGGCATTGCTCTGAACCCTTTCTGTATAGTACCTCATTAAATCCTATTAACAAGATATTTTTTACTTATGAAAAACGCGGGGGGTGGGGGGGGACCAGGAAGCGGTTAAATTACTTCCTCCAAAGTCACACAAATAGCTGACTCTTGAACCCTGGGCTTAAACTACTACTCTCCACTACCTACCCAATGTAAACATATGCACTGTATTTACCTGCTCAGATAAGCATTTAATACCAGTCCAGGAATGGGTAAAGCTCTTGAAATAGACAAAGTCTGTGTTCACGATATTCACTCCTCCCCTCTCTTCTGGTCATTGGGTGCTGGAGTCTAGTGCCTAATACTTTAAGCTGTCTCTCCCCATCATCAAGAAACTCCCCCATCTGCCATATAAAGGAGATATTTCTCATTTGCCCCTCTCTCATCTCTTCCCCCATGAAAATCTCTTTCATTTTCAAAGGATCTTTGGCTCTACTTTTCAAGCAAATTCAACAATCAGTCTATGCCTATGTAACTGGTAAATAGTGAAGGGTAATTATTTCATGTGCTTCTAACTCAGAAACAGTGGCATTTTAACGGGTTTTCTGAAGATCCAGTTGAACAATTTTCATCTCATCATATAATGGGACATTTATCTCCTACCTGTCTTATCCACTGTCTTGCCTCAGAGACCACAAATTTCACTGAAGGCAGTAACCGTGTCTTCTTCATGCTTGTGCTCTCTACCTCCACTGACCCAGAAGGACTTAGTCTTCTTTCTGCACATTTTAGTAGGTGTGTAAAAAAAAAAAATATTTGTTGAAAAATGTTTTAATGGAAGGTGTGTCAGGCATATAGCAGGCTACATGACCATATTTTTGGAGCATGCACACCTTGTAGCCCATCTGTATCAGAACCTGTTTTCTTTGCCTGTGTGTACGGATAGTCCTATTCAACACGTTGTGAGGTCTGGAAGCTGCTAGGTCACTGGAAAGTAATTTTGTAAGGTCTGGAAGCTGCTGGGTCACTAGAAATTTAGTTAATTTTGCTACAATGTGAAGAGGTTCTGTACAATGATGTATAACTGATAAATTATGATGATTAATGTCAGAGTTTATTCGGTCACTGCCTAACTCATTCTCCATTATCAGTAGAGGGGAAGGAGCTGCTTTCTCTTCACTGTATTTTTTTCCAGAAGAATTTTCTATACCTTTGTTTTCCGGTACAGTGACTACTAGCCTTTTAGCCATGTAAGATGTGGCTAGTTCTGAGGTGTGAAATAGATGTTATACACACATTTAATTTCAAAGACTTAGTACAAAAAAAAGCAAAATATCTTAATTTGAGTATTGATTACATGTTGAAATGGTAATATTTGGGATATTTGTGTTAAATAGAATAGATTATTAGAACTGATTTTGCCTGCTTTTTCCTTTTTTAATATAGTTACTAGGAAATTAAAAATTATATATGATATGTAGCTCATATCATATCGCATCATATATGATCTAGAAAACTAAGAATCTAAATCCCCGGATCACAAATTGAGATGATGACCTGCCCATGAAAATGGCAATTCGTGACTTTGCCCTTGAAATGTTCATAGAGGGAACTAGCAGGACTTTGCAAGGTCAGTACAGTATCATAGACTGAGCAGAAGTCTGAAGAAAGTCCAAAACTAGCACACAAGCCTACCCCCAGGGAAGCCCTACAAATAGAAGCAGATTTCATCAGCAGTACACAGCTGAAAACTCTAACTGAATTCATCTGCCTAGAAGCCCACCTCAAATGCTGCCCTGGTTAAGACGGCAAGATAAGCTGGAGAAAGGAGGGATCAGAGAAAGTGATGCTCACCTGCACCCTTTATATCCTGTTTTGTTTTGTTTGATAAAGTGATACTAACAATCCTTGTTTTGCCAATCTCACCGGGTCATTGGGTCATAGGACATGAAAGGGCTTCACAAACTCACCCTAGCTATACTAAAGTAAGATAACATTATCAACAGGAATGGAGATAATGTTGATGTGTCCTGATACAGTACTCATTTGCGAACCAAACTTCAGATTATTCGGGCAGCACTATTCCCAGTTTTCTCTTAGTTGCCTGTGGAGTATAATTGGATTGTTTGTAACTCAAAGAATAAATGTTTGAGAGGATGGTTACCCCATTCTCCATGATGTGCTTATTTCACATTGCGTGTCTGTATCAAAATATGTACCCCAAAATATATACACATATGTAGCCATAAAACATTTTTAAAAAACAGAATCACTATGAATGTCACAATGAGCCTTGAGTGCTTTAATTGATAACTCTAAGTCACTCTTAAATGGCAAGATAGAATGTTCAACACCCAATCACAGAATTCAATCTATATTTTGGCATTGACACTGTACTATCTAGTATGTGGACTACCATTGACCATGGAAAACATCAGCAAAGAGAAATCGCTACTGTATAGCAAGTCCAACTAGCCTCTCTTGGTCATTGTTAATGTTTTATGGTGGAGGGATAGCATCACAGCCCTCGTCGAAACTCATAAAATCCATGGACATTTGCCCTAGCACAGCACAGATACTCCAAATTTCTGTACCAGTTCTTGGAGTTTCTTGTACCAATCCTCTAAAAATCATTCATAGATACCTCCATAAGACTAGATTATCTTTTAGCTCCATTTTTCAGTGATATTTGTTTCTCCATTTAGATAAACTCTTTGAAGACAGGGACTAAGTCCTATAAATAGAGGATGCTTTGTAGCATCTAGTTCAGCTCTAGATACAGAATAGGCATTCAGCACGTACTGGCTAGTTGAAACTTACAAAGATGAACAGAAGAAAAGAACTGCAGACACTTAATCAGCCCTACTACTTGACACGGAAAAAGTAAGAGTTGCTGTTTGAACAGGGCAGGAGGAGAGAGGAGAGAAGACAATTTGGTATGGAGCCAAAAAAAAAAATAAATCCAGACTCTAGATATCCTGTGAGAATGAGAGAAGACACAGAGAGTGAAAGGGCCTATCCCTGTTTTTTTTGTCCTATCCCTGGAGTGCAGAAGAGACTGCTGATCAGTCACCTTGTGAGTGGAGGGAACATGGACAAACAGTCAATAATTTAAAACTGGAAGCTAGCTTGATAACTACAAAAATAATGCAAAAATTCAGGAGTTCCTATACTTTATGCCATATGGAAGGGGCTGCTATACCATCTCTGATGATTGCTGCTAGTACTGTCTAGAAACACATAAGCAAGCAAAGAGAACTATTACTTTCTTATTCATTATTTTCCTGTAAAACATGCAGATCCAGGGGTCTATTATTAACTACCCCCATCTCCTGCCTCCCATCTGCAAGACTGTCATCCTAAATTGCTCTAGTAGACAAGCTAGATCTGGGGACTTGAAGGAGTCTTGGAAAAGGCTTTTTGTCTTATCCTAGTGGTTAAACTGAAATGAAATCTGTGTATCGAAACAAAAACATAAAGCTCTTTTTTACAGAATAATTCAGCTAATACATGTAGAAGAAAGAATAACCATAGAAAATCAAATTTTGCAGTTTCCAGTATAATAATTTTTTTAGATAGGGCCGGGCACAGTACCTCGAGCCTATAATCCTAGCACTTTGAGAGGCCGAGGTGGGCAGATCACTTGAGTCCAGGAATTCAAGACCAGCTTGAGCAACATGGCAAAACTCCATCTCTGCAAAATATACAAAAATTAGCTGGTTGTGGTGGCAAGCGCTTGTAGGCCCTACTACTCAGGAGGCAGATGTGGGAGGATCACCTGAGCCCAGTGAGGTTGAGGCTGCAGTGAGCTGTGATCATGCCATACACTCTAGCCTGGGCAACAGAGTGAGACCCTGTCTCAAAAAGGTAAATAATAATTTATTTAGGCAGATTATCAATAGATGCCAAACACTCTGGGGAGAATGTTGATGAGGAGTAAGATCATCATGTGGTCCCAAAAATCACTCTATATATTACACACTAATTGTGAAGCGAAAAATGACCTTTACAGTGAAGAAATAATGGGAATCACTGACATGATTCATCCGTGTAACCATGTGATCAAATTTATTACCAGCAATACTTGGACAACTAGACACTATTTACATACGTATATGATTCTATCAGAAGTACACAACATCACATGTGAAATGTTCTTGCCAAAAATATTCATGAGGAAGCAATCAAACTCAGAATGCAGGACATTCCACAAGACCATTGGCCTGGATTCTTCAAATAAATCAGTGTCATTTAAAAAATATGGCAGGAGGATTATCTAGATGCAAATGCTTAAAGTGAGGCATATGGTAATTACCCTGATTGGATCATTATACTATGTATACATGCATTGAAACATCACATTTAACCCCATAAATATGGACAATTATTATGTGTCGATTACAAATTAAAAATTAAATTTAAAAAAGACTGAAACAAACTTTACAACTAAATGCAACATGTGACCCTTGATTAAATTTTGGATTGAAGGAAATTTTGAAATGAATCTAGAGAAGACATTTTTGAGCAATTGTAAAAATTTGAATATTATAAAAATTGTAAATAATTTTCTTAGGTGTGAAAATGGCATTGTGGCTATGTATGAAAATGTCCTTGTCCTTAAGAGATGTATACTAAAGTATTTTGAAGTGAAATCTCGTGGTATCTGAAACTCACTCTCAAAAAATGCATGGTGGCATGTGCCAATAGTTTCAGCTACTGGGGAGACTGAGGCATGAGAATTCTGTGAACCCAGGAGGCAGAGGCTGCAGTGAGCCAAGATCATGCCACTGCACTACACCCTGGGCGACAGAGCACCACTCTGTCTCAAAAAAAAAAAAAAAATGCATGTCTATTTAATCTAAAGATTATATATATATTTACCCTTACCTATCTTATTCAAAAAATTATCTAATATCGCACCATATTCATAGAGACGTCTATGCCCATTTTTGTGATAGTTTCACAATTATGCTGGAGAAGTAATTATTTTTTACCTTTGAAGGTGATAGTAGTGTTTCAATAAATGATTGAAACATCTACACTTAGCTTTTTGGGTAAAATGCAGAACAAGCTACTAGGCAAGTTTTGCGTCAACAGTCTCCAAGTTAGGAGTAATTGTATTTGTTGCAGTGTGTCCTTATTAGGGTCTTTTCAAATCAATCAGAAAAGCAGAAAGAATTATGCATAAGAAAAGGGAAGTGGAAGGGTAGGCATGATGGCTCATGCCTGTAATCCCAGCAGTTTGGGAGGCCAAGGCAGGAGGATCATTTGAAGTCAGGCGTTTGAGACCAGCCTGGGCAACATGGCAAAATTTCATCTCTACTAAAAATGCAAAAATGACCCAGGTGAGGTGGCACATGCCTGTGTTCCCAGCTACTTAGGAGGCTGAGGCAGAAGAATCCTTGAACCCAGGAGCCGAAGGTTGCAGTGAGCCCAGATCGCGTCAAGGCACTCCAGCCTGGGTGACAACAAAGAGACTCCATTTCCAAAAAGGAAGTGTATTACAGCCTTCATCTTTTCCTTCTCTTGGGAAAGTTTTTTAATGATCAATAGACTTAGTACCTGAATGAGGAAACATTGTTATAAGGCTTAATGAAAAAATTTCCATGTGGTAATATATAAATAGATTTGGTCTTTCCAAAAAAGGATTCTGTCCCAGCACTTTGGGAGACCACGATGAGCTTGAGTCCAGGAATTCAAGACCAACCTAGGCAACATAATGCGACTCTCTCTCTACAAAATAAAAATATTAGCCCCGTATGGTGGCACAAAACTGTAGTTCCACCTACTCAGGAGGTTGAGCCTGCAATGAGCCATGATTATTCCACTGCACTCTAGCCTGGGCAGAACAAGACTTTGTTCCAAAAAAACAAGGGAGGAAGGGTGGGATTTGTTAATCATTTTTAACTTGTGCATAGTTGAAGACACATTTGGCCTTCAGAAAAAGCAAAATGGGCCTGGTACCGTGGCTCATGCCTGTAATCCCAGCACTTTGGGAAGCTGAGGTGGGCCAATCACTTGAGGTCAGGAGTTGGTGACTAGCCTGGCCAACATGGTGAAACCCCATCTCTACTAAAATAACAGAAACTAGCCGGACATGGTGGCAGACATCTGTAATCCCAGCCACTCGGGAGGTTGACGCAGAATAATTGCTGCCTCAGGAGGCAGAGGTTGTAGTGAGCCAAGATAGGGCCACTGTACTCCAGCCTGGCTGACAGAGTGAGAGTCTGACTCAAAAAACAAAAAAGTCCAGCTGATTTTAAGTCCACCTGATTTTGGAAATTTTCACTTGGTTAGAGAAGTAGGGTGAGAAGTTGCCATTATTAGGTTGGTGCAAAATAATTGCAGATTTCACCGTTACTTTCAGTGGCAAAAACCACAATTACTTGTGCACCAACCTAAGAAAACAGAAAACTCTGTATTATGTTTGATGTCCTTACTTTTTTTAAAGGAAGAATGTGTACATTCTGACCCCAAATCAGTATTAGAAACTAGGTTCTCAGATTAAATTGGCCTTTATTTCTCTTCCACTTAAATTATTTTCAGAGCATATCACAAGGGAAGAGGCACCAATGTTAAAAAGAAAAGGAAAAAAAAAAGATTTCTTATAATGTTAACCTATTTTAGAATGATGTTTTGAAGCAAAAGAGTGGCACTTGGTGACATGTTAATTCTATTACAAGGTAAAGGAAGAGGAAAAACACTTTTCATGGAATAACTCTTAATGAGTAAACTAATTAATTATGGTATTATGAGTTGTATTTTGTGTCACTGCCTCATTTAAAATGCAATAGAGGCCGGGTGCGGTGGCTCAAGCCTGTAATCCCAGCAATTTGGGAGGCCAAGGCAAATGGATGACTTGAGGCCAGGAGTTCGAGAGCAACCTGGCCAACATGGTGAAACCTCGTCTCTAGTGCAAATACAAAAAATTAGCTGGGCGTGGTGGTGGGTACCCATAATCCCAGCTACTCAAGAGGTGAAGCAAGAGGCTTCAACCCCGGAGGCAGAGGTTGCAGTGAGCCGAGATCGCACCGCTGCACTCTAGCCTGGGTGACAGAACACGACTCTGTTTCAAAAAAAAAAAAAAATTCTTGGAGAAATAAGGAAACAGTAGAGGTTGTTTTACAGGTCTATCTTGAGGGAAACAAATCATGTACTTCTATCATTACTCCATAAGGAAGAAGCCTATTCAGGAAGTGTAAAAGACTTTTTGCTCATAGGATGGTATGCTCTTCTAGAGAAGTATATTTAGGAAATATTAGCATACATAAAGCATACAATAATAAAGAGATTTGGGTAGAATTTAGAATGCACAGGTGGATTTCATAATAATTTCCAACACCATGCCCTTTTATTCTTTTGGTTCTTGGATTCCTACCACAATGCCTGACACATAGTAGACACTTACTATACATACATGTTTATTTATTTATTTGTTTATTGTATAGACGTGTAGTAAATGTATTTCTGAGTCTCTAAAGTGATAATGAAGATCCTTAAAATATTATAAACAAACTAGGTGGCCCTGGTTGTTTAATATTCAACTATATATATTAAGCAAAATTTATTCACTTGGAAATTTTTATTACGATATAGCCAGTTGGGTGCAGTGGCTTATACCTACAATCCCAGCACTTTGGGAGTCTGAGGCAGACTGCTTGAGCCTAGACGTTTGAGACCAGCCTGGATAACATGGTGAAATGCCATCTCTAGAGAAAATGCAAAACTTTGCCAGGCACAGTGGCACATGCCTATAGTTCCTGCTGCTGGGGAGGCTGAAGTGGGAGGATGGCTTAAGCCTGTTAGGTCAAGGCTGCAGTGAGCCATGATTGCACAACTGTGCTCCAGTCTGGGTGACAGAGCGAGACACTGTCTCAAAAAATAAACAAAGATACAGCCAGCACTAACTAGTAATTATCTTTGTCCTAGACAGGCCAGACTTCCAGAAGCTTACCAAGCCCGTAAGTACGTAGGACTCAAGTGCCTAGATTTTCCCTCTCCTAGATATCTGTCTACCCAAGAGAAATGAAAACATACATCCACACAAAAGCTTGTACACAAATGTTCATAGCAGCATTATTCATAATAGGTAAAAAGTGGAAAGAACCTAAATGTCCACTAACTGATAAATAAACAAAATATGGAGTATCCATACAATGGTATTCAGCCATGAAAAGTGAACTATGGATAATATGCTGTAACATGGATGAACTATGAAAATATTATGCTAAGTGAAAGAAGCTGGTTACAAAAGGTAATTCACTGTATGATTCCATTTATCTGGAATTTCCAGAATAGACAAATCTATAGAGACAGAAAGCAGATTAGTAGTTGCTTAGGGCTGGTTGGTGGAGAGGGTACTGGGAGGAAATGAGGAAAATTGCTGATGAAGATGAGATTTCTTTTTTTTTTTTTGAGACAGAGTCTCGCTCTATCACCAGGCTGGAATGCAGTGGTGCGATCCCGGCTCACTGCAACTTCCGTTTTCCAGTTTCAAGCAATTCTTCTGCCTCAGCCTCCCTATTAGCAGGGACTATAGGCACGCACCGCCACGCCCGGCTAATTTTTTGTACTTTTAGTAGAGCTCAGGCTGGAGTACACTAGCACAACCTTGGCTCACTGCAGCCTCTGTCTTCTGGGCTCAAGAGATTCTCTTGCCTCAGCCTTCTGAGTAGCTGGGGCTACAGGCACATTACACCACACACAGCAAATTAAAAAAAAATTTTTTTTTTTGCATAGATGAGGTCTGACTACATTGGCCAGGCTGGTCTGGAACTCCTGGACTACAGGTTATTATTAATTGTTAAAGGACATTGGTCCATCCACAGACCACTCTGCTTTATTTCATACTGTTTAGGGTGCATCCCAGGCTCTAGGCCTGACAACCTGCAGCATTGCCTTATCTAAAATGTGCCCTGGATCAATCAAATTCCTGCTCTTTAGATTCCTAGTCTCTGAAACAGAGACTAGGGCAAATGACTGTGAGGCCTGAATTTTCGGTCATAGGGGTTAGGTGAGCAACAGGCAAATTTCGTGATGAGGGAGCAGAAGTAACCATGAAGGAACAGAGGAAGAGAGACAGTGAGAGGAGAATACAAAAGCCATGGAGGAGGAGAGATTCTGTGAATGATGTCTGGGTGGACAGTCCCTAAAATTGCCTGAATTCCTGGTAATTTACAGATCCAACCCCGAGCCATTCGGAGCGTTGCAATATGCCACCACCATTGTGTGAGGTTCCACCACCAGGTTGCAGAGGTTCAAGACCCACATCAAACTTTAGTTTACCACACCACCTACTAGCCTTCTGACTTGGGCAAGTTGTTTAAACTCTCTGAGCCCAGCTCCCCTAATCTGTCCACCTGGCATCATGATAGAACTTCCTTCACAGGGTTGTTGAAAGAACCACATGAAATCTAAGTGCTCAGCACATAGTAAGTACTCAATAAGCAAGAACTATTATTAATTAATACTATAGTCATTTTTATTAATGTGTCTTTACTCCATGCAAGCAAAGATACTTAATTAAATAGCTGTTATACAAAGTTATTCACAATGTGAAGTCTTTTGGCCCAAAAGTAATTTTTATAAAAGGATACTTGATAGTGAAAATTTTAGAAATGTAGTTATCTACTCAATCTCTTCTCACACTGATGAAGAACTGACATCTAAAGATTGTTCCAGATCACACAACCAAGAGAGACTATGCTGGGATGAGAGGCTAGGGCTTCCTGACCCCAGGCTTGAGTTCAGTCTGTTGACTCTCAGATTACTGGGATTTAAACTACTAAATAAATTTAGTAATCTTTTCTACCTATTCTCTATCTTTTTTTTTTTTTGAGACAGAGTCTCGCTCTTGTTGCCCAGGCTGGAGTGCAGTGGCGCGACCTCAGCTCACTGCAACCTCCGCCTCCTGGGGTCAAGCGATTCTCCTGCCTCAGCCTCCTGAGTAGCTGGGATTACAGGCATGTGCCGCCATGCCCAGCTAATTTTTTGTATTTTCAGTAGAGATGGGGTCTCACTATGTTGTCCAGGCTGGTCTCGAACTCCTGACCTCAGGTGATCCACCTGCCTTGGCCTCCCAAAGTGCTGGAATTACAAGTGTGAGCCACCACGCCAGGCCTACCTATTCTCTCAACCAGTTATTGATTTATTTATTTGAGTCACACCCAGGCTGGAGTGCAGTGGTACAATTTCAGCTTACTGCAACCTCCACCTCCCAGGTTAAGGATTCTCATGCCTCAGCCTCCAGAGTAGCTGGGACTGCAGGCACGTGCCACCATGTCTGACTAATATTTGTATTTTGTATTTTTAGTAGAGATAGGGTTTTACCACATTGGCCAGGCTGGTCTCGAACTCCTGACCTCAGGTGATTCACTTGCCTTGGCCTCCCAAAGTGCTGAGATTATAGGCAGGAGTCACTGCGCCTAGCCCAGTTCTTCATTAAAAAAATTTTTTTTTAATAAAAGGCATGATTAAAGTTCTAACACTACTATGGTATATAAATTTTATGTTCTAGTAAATTCACTGTTTATTACAGAAGAGTTTTATTGCACTAGGTTATTGTCTTGTCCATTGATATAGCCAATCGTCACCAGGAAAGAGACACTTTTCCATGGGGGAAATCACAAGACTGTCCTAGTTTCCCAGTCACTTAGCCTGTTTCTGCTGCTGCTGTGACATAGAGAATGAATTCCTCTTAGTGGAAAGAAAATGGAGTTCTTCCACTGGTGACTTTTTTTTTCCACATAATGATAATACCAATTATCCTAGAACAAGGAGGAGAAACAACTAAGTTCTTAGTTTCTTGTCAGATTTCCCAGAGGAAAGAGCATGGCATAGTTCCTTTTTCTTCTCTGAAATTATTTCCAAATTAATTTGCTCCTGGCCCACTTTATGTCTATTCATTTCTATAGCCATTGCATCACACCCAAATGAGTTTCCTCTTTCTATTGTTTGACAAATTCTCACAAAATATTTGAAAGTTTTCTGCTTCCTCTTCATTCTGTTTTGTGGGTAAAGCATTATATTCAGACTCTTTCCTCTGGGAGTCCTTTGAGTCACAAAGTTAAATGACATTCCATGGGCAGGAGACTTGGAGCAAGCTCTCACTGTTGTGAGGTGAGCAGTTTGTGAATGGACATTTATCATCCCCGTTGGTTTATCCATGGGTGTGCCTCTGGTTCCTTGTATGCTGCTTAGAAACCTGGCATTAATTATAATAATGGTAACACATTATAATAGAAACTATCTGTTACGGTCTTACCGTGTGATAAGTCCTTCACATAGGTCATCATACTAAACCTCACCACAATCCTAGGGGGTAGGTTTGATTTACTCTCTTTGATAGATGAAGAGAATGAAAAATTTCAAAATTTAAGTAAGTTGCCTGAGATCATTCAACCTGGAAGCAGCAAGCAAGGATGACCTGAATCCTAAACTCTTATCCACTATTCCCACGGTGCCCAAATGGTGGTCACCAGACCAGCAGCATCAGCACTACCTGGGAAACTGATGGAAATGCAAATTATTGGGCTGGGCAGTGGCTCCCACCTGTAATTCCAGTGCTTTGTGAGGCCAAGACAGGAGGATTGCTTGAGGCCAGGAGTTCAAGACCAGCCTGGGCAATAGAGTGAGACTCTCCATCTCTGTAAAAAAATTTTAAAAATTAGTTGTGCATAAGGCTTCACAGTGAGCTATGATTGTGCCACTGTACTTTAGCCTCTGTAACAAAGTGAGACTATGTCTTAAAAAAAAAAAAAGCAAATTCTCAACCTGCACCTCAAATCTACTGAATTAAAAATTCCCAGGATGGGGACCAGCAATCTACATTCTAACCAGACCTCCAGGTGATTGATGGATGCTAATGTTAGAGAATTAATTGGACCTTACTATGCTTTACATGCATAAAGACATCACACATGTAACTAGAGAACTATAGATTGGGAAATGACTCCAAAAAACTTCGGGTTCTTGGCCAGGAACTTGCTGGGACCCGAGTTTTCCTATCTCTCAGTGGGAGGGCTGAGGCCCCCATGGTGTTTCAGAGACTCTCTCACCATCTCCAAGGCAAGGCAGTTAGCATCTCAAAATTCCCATTAGCACTTACATCTGAACTCAGATTATCCGTGCCTGAGCTCCAAATGGTTATCACCACTCCTACCCCATGCAAGACCAGACTCCCACTTTCCTGGCAAAAAGGGAGAGTGGTGAGAGGTTGAGGGGCAGAGTCCCTCCTCTTATCACTGTCCCACTGTGGTCCAGCTGTGTCCCAGCCAAAGCACATTATCTGACTTGCCAAAGGATGCAAGAGGATGGAGGTCACATCTGCTGACCCTTTTGCCTCTGAGTTCCAGCCTACACCTAATAATGATGGTGGAACTGAAATACTTGGATTCGTTTCCCCTTGCTGCCATAACAAATAATAACAAATTCAGTTGCTTAAAGAATACAAATTTATTATCTTACGGTTTCATAGGTCAGAAGTCCAATCTGAGGCTGATCAAGCTAAAATCAAAGTGTTAGCAGGGTTGTGTTCCTCTCTGGGGGCTCCAAAGGAAAATGTTCCTTTGCCTCGCCCAGCTTGTGATGGCCACCCACATTCTTTGGCTCTTGGCTTCCTTCCCCCATGCGCAAAACCAACAATGTTGCATGTTTCTGACCATTGTTCCATGCTTTCTAAGCACATTGATACATCTTGCTGACCACAGCCAGAAGGGGTTCTCCTGCTTATAAAGACCCTTGTGATTACATTGAGACCTCCGGATAATCCAGGTAATCTCCCCATCTCAAGGACCTTAACTGAATCATATCTGCAAAGTCCTTTTTACCATGTGGGGTGACATATTTACAGGTGAGATGGGAAAAAAAGAGAAAATGAATTCCTATAGTATTTATCAATTAGAGGAATATGTAAAGCCATTGTTCCTTTATTCCAAGACCATTTGCTAAAATATATACCTCTGCTTTAAAAACGTTTTTTTTTTAGGGAAGAGGAAATACTACCACATTATAGGCATCCATAGCTCAAAATATATGCCTAGATTTCAGAAACCATAAACTAGGATGGGAATTTGTCTTAGAAGCAAAGTAATACCATAATAATCTCATCTAGTGTTTATTTTCCTTCTTATACCTGCCTACTTGATCTCAATGAAGTGCTGTTATGAAGTAGGCAAGAAGTGGAAACTCAGGTTTACAGAAGCTTTGTGACTAAACCTAAAGTCCCCTAAATAAATTCCAGGACTCGAAGTCCAATCTTTAACTCTAACTCCAGGACTCTTTCTATTATACTAGGCAAGACTGCTCCAAGTAGAGGTAAGTCTTCCTGGAAAGAAGTTACTTCCTCACTGATCCCCTAAGTGTTGGTCACAGACCCCTGGGAAACCACAAAGTAATTACAAGGATTGGGACTTCACTCATATATTAAACAGTAGCTAAAGTCTGAAAAGGTGATATAAATCTGTACCTTCAAATCTGTACAGGTGCTACTGATGTGATTTAATATGCAGTTTCCTTTGCTAATGCACTTCCTCATGGCAGCATCTCAACACTTCATTTTCTAAAAAAAATGAATGCTAAAAGTAAAACTGCTATTGAAAGAACATCTGTAATATATATGTTTTATACACACACACACACACACACACACACACATACACACACATACATATATATCTCCTCTCTACAATTGAGCTCTCACTTGTGAAAAAGTTGAGAATCATTTTTCTTCCTCATTTTATTTGACTTCAAACATTGTGATAGCGAGGCTCTAAAAGAGACTCATGACTGTGATTTCTTGTGTTATTTCTTCCTCTCTCTTTCCAAAGGCACATAAAGCATCTTTCACTTGCTCTAAATTTCTCTTGGTGCCATTCTGGCTACTTCTCACCCTTCTCTCCAAACATCACTGTCCGGGAACATCAGGAAGATAAACAAATGGTAAATTTGGAGGAGAATAATTATAGGCTGTACTGGAGTTGTCCATCACAATGCCTGTCATGCTGCTAGCATTGCTAAGAGAAAAATGCCCCACCCAGCACAGGTAGTAAGGGGTAGAACTAGTGGCTTATTTTGTGAATGCAGTAGTTTGCAAAATGTATGGATCAGTATCATCTTGCAGCTTGTCAGAAATGTGAATTCTTGGGTCCCACCCCAGACCTACTGAATATGGGGATGTCCCCAGCAATCATTGCTTTAAGAACACCCCTAAGTGAGTCTGATGCAAGTTACAGGTTTGTCTGACCTAATTGTAACTGATTGGACCAGAAATAACTACCTGACTCAAATGCAGCTAACCCATAGGCTCTCCACTGGTCTGTGGCATCTTGTTCCTGGAGAAAGAGTTGCTGGGCAAACCAGGCTTCCCCTTTGTGGCAGATGAATGGGGAAACAGTGATGTTAAATGAGGCTGTGCAGTAGCATTGAGGCCATGAAGGGTCATGAGCATGCTGGGAACAGGAACTGTGACTAAGCAGAAGCTGTGAAGCCAAAAACAATGATAAAAAGACAACGAGGAGAGGGTGAAGAAGGCAAGCCAACTGGAAGAGAAGAAATAAGTGTGCAGGGAAAAGCAGAACTTGGAAAGCTGGGGAACGAATCAGGAGAGTAGCGAGTGAAATTTAAGATCGTCCGCTGCTGAGGTCCCAGAGCTGCTGCAGCCTCTAATCCAACTCTTGGTTCTGATTTTCTGAAACTAATTATTCTGTTGTCTGCAGCTTCTGTTCTACATATTCTTTTTTTTTTTTTTTTTTGACAGAGTCTTGCTCTGTCGCTAGGCTGCAACCTCTGCCTCCTGGGTTCAAGCGATTCTTGCGCTTCAGCCTCCCAAGTATCTGGGACCACAGGAGTGTGCCACCACACACAGCTAATTTTTGTATTTTCAGTAGAGATGGGGATTCACCATGTTGGCCACGATGGGCTCGATCTCTTGACCTTGTGATCCGCCCGCCTCGGCCTCCCAAAGTGCTGGGATTACAGGCATGAGCCACTGCGTCCGGCCCTGTGTATTCTTTAAATCTCTTTTCTTTGCATTTTCTTTAAGTAAGGCTTTTCCCATGCTCCCCTCCCCCGGCCCCCCAGCCCCAGTGCTTTCAAGGAGTGGGGAAAGTAAGACCAGAAACATTTGAAAAAGAAAAGAGGAAATGAACAAACCAAAATGAAACATTTTCTGTACATAACTTTCTCTCATTGGCTATAACACAAATTAGTAAACTAAAAAGCCTATTAGGCTTTCCAAACAGGTGATTTCACTCAAAATAAAAGGCTCCAAAGAGAGTCTAAAGAAAGAACCATATGGAAAAATTTTTCTACCTCTAATTATTTGGACTTCTCTCTTTTACTCTCTAAGCATAGAGGAAGGTGTCCTTTTTTTTTTTTTTTAAAGCTACTTTGAAATGCTCCGTTTAGAAATTAAATGGGTTAATAATAGAAATAATCATAACTAAAAAATCTTGAGCTATTCTTATGCACCAAGCAATGTTCTAAGTATGTCACATGTTTTAAGTTATTTAATGTCATTTTCACAAGGGCAAGAATTTTTTTCACTACTGTATTTTCAGTGCCTGGAATAGTGTTTGGCTACTAGTCTAGTCGACAGTCAATAAACACTTGTCAGATGAATTAATAAGAACCTTCATACAATTCTTGGGTACTATTATATCCATCTCACAGGCCCTCCTGGCTGTAAAAATGGAAAGTCACATCTCAAATGTCCATGTGAGCATAACACTGTCAGCCAACAAGCTTCTACTTGGACTAAGACCATAAAGGTTTTTATTCATTCGATGATATATTCATTCATTCAGTAAATATTTACTTAGCACTTATACATACCAAGTGTTGTTCTAGGCATTGAGGTTACAGCACTGAATCCTGAAGATGCTGTAGCTGCCCCATGGGGAGACAGAGGAATAAATGAAATCATTTCAGGTAGTGACAAGTGCTGTAAAGACAATAAAAGAAGTGAGGTAAAAGAGCAGAATGGGAAAGGGTTATTTTGCATTTGAGAATCAGGGAAGGTTCCTCTGAGGAGATAAGGATTGTGCTGAGACCTAAATGACAAGAGAAATACAGCTTTGAAAAGAGTAGGACATTGTAGGTGGAAGGAGCAGCAAGTGCACAGGGTTGTGCTTGATGTGTTCCAGGAGCAGACACCACGGCCAGAGCATGGTGAGCAAAGGGCAATTTGACGGAAGAAGAGATCAGAAAGGAAGGCAGGGGCTAGATCATGGAGGACCTTCTTGGCCCAGTGTGGCAGCCAGGTAGTATGTGCTGAGATTGCTTTTCAAGACAGAACCTGCCTCAAGGTGTACAGTCAACCGAGAGCCCACAGCAGAGATCTTGTGCGATTGGCCAGTGTTCCAACTGAGGCCATGCCCTTCCTGGGCAGCTCCAATAAATGATTGAACCTGGTGGGAAGAATAGGGCTCACCGTTTTGGCTCAATGCACAACTCCTCTAATAAGCAGCCTTTGCTCTGGACTTCTGGTTGACCTGGACTAGACTTTCTCAGTGCAATCGCAGACTCACAGGCTTTTCCTCCTCCATGCTCCTTCCTACCTCCCACCTTCCACACTTATCAGACTTGTATTCAGTTTGGAAGCTTCCCCTTCTGCCTCCTTCCTATTCCCTCTCTCCTTGGGGTTTCACAGGTGTGATTCTCCCTACAGAATTTCTTGCATTTATTTTTATTTTTATTGTATTTTTCTTTTTTTTCTTTTTCTTTTATTCTCTTTTTCTACTTTTTTCTTTTTCTTCATTTTTCTTTCCTTTTTAATTTTTTCTTTTCTTTTCCTTTTCTTTTTAGAGATGAGGTCTCACTGTTAACCAGGCTGGCTTTGAACTCCTGGGCTCCAGTGTGACTACAGGTGTACCACTATGCCTGGCTTTCTCTTGCACTTCTAATTATATCTTGGCATCTCTTTTTAAGAGGAAGCACACTACACCATTGGTAGTAGGAGTGGTCTGTGAAAGCAGGTGGCAAAGTGGAGTTTGGGGACTAGGTCACCCACTGCCTGCCTGGTAATGAGGATCCTATCTTGAGTGGAGTATGACTATTCTCTGGCACAAGGCCCAGCTGCTAAAAATGTTACTGGCAGTGACCCGGGAAAAAGTCCAGGTGAAAAGGAATGCCTGTGTCAGCATGCTGACTCAGGCATTTGAAAAGTGTAGAAGAACAATGAATGCAAGGATAATGGAATTGCCTGGTTATTACCAGGTTGCACTGACCTTCCCTACAAGGGATAATGAGAAAGTGAGAGGAGTTAATAAACAGCTGAGAACCAAGTGTGAGAGCCAGAGGGCCTCTTTGGTAGCTTACAAAGAAATCTTCTCCGGCTGTGCAAGAGCAGACCCAGATTAATGGCAGGCTGATGATCTAATTGTCAGAACTGAGAGTGCTACAGATGTTTGGATGCTTAGCCAAAATAGGTTTCCTATGCTAAAGTCAAAAATCTGTTTGGAAAAACATAGGACCTGGAACCTGAAAAGTGGGGCAGAGACATCTAGGTGGATAGCCCTGAGAAATGTAGCTCTGCAGACTCCTTTGTGACCCCCGAGGGAGCTTGTGGAGATGGCTTCCCTATTGAGAACCAGTAGTTTCCACATGTGGGAAAATACTGCATATACCAGAGCATTTTTTTTCTTTTCTTTTTTCTTTTCCTCCTCCTCCTACTCCTCCTCCTCCTTCTTCCGTCTTCTTCTTCTTCTTCTCTTAAAAAGCAACAACCTCCTACCTCCAAGAAAGTGCCTCCACATCCTCGTGTGGCTGCCAAGTTTTAAACAGGGTCAAGTTTCAGTATAACCTGGTTGAGGATAGGTTAGGCCTGATAAAAGGGAAATAAATTTTATTCTAATGTAGGTGGAAGAATTAACTACGTCATGGAGAAGCTGGACGCCTCATACGTTGTTAGTGGGAATGTAAAATGATGCAACCACTTTGGAAAAGTCTGGCAATTCCTCAGAAGGTTAAACAAGGCCAGGAATGGTAGCTCACACCTATAATACCAGTACTTTGGGAGGCTAAGGCAGGAGGATTGCCTGGATTCAAGACCAGCCTGGGCAACATAGTGAGACATCATCTTTACAAAAAAATAATAAAATGACCTGAGTGTGGTGGCAGCCTGTGATCCCAGCTACTCTGGAGGCTGAGGTAGGAGGATTTCTCATGCCATGAGGTTGAGGCTGAAGTAAGCTAGGATCATGCCACTGCACTCCAGCCTGAGTAGCAGGGGAAGATCCTGTTTTTTAAAACAATAAAACAAAACGTTAGAGTTTCCATAGGACCCAGCAACCCCACTTCTAGTATATATCCAAGACAAATGAAAGCATGTGCAAACAAAAACTTGGACACGAATGTTCATATCAACATTATTTACCATACCCAAAAAGTGGAGCCAAGTGTCCGTCACGTGAGAAGTAGACTTTCTCACATTTTGACCTGTGCCTTTCCTACTCCAAGAGCCTCAGGCAGCATCACTGAGGGCTTTTAGAACACCTTATGCATTCCCCTACCACATGGTATCTGACCAGGGGACCCACTTCACAGTGAAGCAGGTGCAGGGGTAAGCTATGATCACCAAATCCAATGGTTTTATTCCATACAATAAAACTCAAAGCAGCTGGCCTCATAAAGGGTGAAAATGGCTTACTGAAGGCATAGCTGAAATGAGAGCGTGGATGCAATTTCCTGCAAGAATGGGGCCATCTATAAGAATGCAGTATATGCACTCAATTAGTGACGTCAGACGTGTCCCCAAGTAGGAAGAATATATGGGTTCAGTAACCAAGGAGTGGAAGTAGAAGTTGCGACACTTATTATGACTTCTACTGACCCACTGGGATTTTCTTCTCCCACCCCTGCAACTCTGAGCTCTGTAGGGTTGGATGTCCTGATCCCTGAAGGGATGCTCTCTTTCTGTGGACACAGCAAGGGTCCCGCTGAACTGCAAGCCATGGCTACCTACCATCAGGACACCTTGCATTCCCTGTGATCGGGAACCAGAAAGCAAGAGAAGCTGCTAGCCTAAAAGGGAAATTGAGGCTGCTCAGCAGGAAGAGTGTCCGGTGTGTTCTCAAAACGGCCATGGCACCAATTTCCAGAGTAAAAGCTTCCCAGATCCTCCGTAACCTGGCTCAACATTACCTTTCCGATCTCCTTTCTTTTTTTCTCTCCCCCTTCCTCATTCTCCTGTTGCCATGTTGGCCTCTTTGATGTTCAGTGAGCGCACAAGGGGTTTTCAGGACTGTGGTCTGTCATCCAGCTTCATTAGATAGAGGGGAGAAGAAAGGCCACAAAATACAGAAGGAGCTTAAATGAGGGATGGAGGGGGTGGGAGATATTTTACCTAGTTACACTAATTTGTACAGAGCTGATGGCTGAGTTGGACTTTTTAACTCAAATTTCCAGAACAAGCCTCCTCACTGAGAGGAGGAAAATATTAGAGAGATCAATACTTATTGATTAGTGACTGAAACGTTAGACTGAGACAAAAGACTCATCTTCCTGGAGAACCAGCATAGTTCCATCTTTGATAAAGATTAGTAATACCAAATTTATTTTTGAAGTATGTTAAAAGTCAGGCACCAGGCTAAGCTTTTTACATATTTTGTCTTATTTAATCCCCATAAAATATCTAAGAAAAAATAATTATTATTCCCATTTCACACATGAAGAAATAGAGGCTCAGAAAGGTGATATAATTTGCCTAGTCATACCTTATGTAAAGTGGCCAGGTTTAACCACAGCTCTTCTGAGTCTAAGACCTATATTATTTTCTCCACAATTTGCTTCCCCTTAAGAGAAAGAGCTAATCATTACTTCATTCGTTCATTCACTCATCCATTAATTTAATAAATGTTCCTATCAAGTGCTCATTATGTGCCAGGCTTGGCCTAATTTTGCTGATACAGTGGTGAACAAATAGGCAGGAGCCTTACCTTCATGGGGGTTATAAGCTAATGGCGTAGCTGTACCACGAATCAAAGAAGTTCCGGTCTCTGAAGTGCAGCAGGCACAGCATGTGCTGAGACTGACATTTGAAGGAGGCCAACAAAGATCACCATTGACCTAGACCTTGACTATATATTATGCACAGTAAATACATAAAACCTTGGTTAAAACATTGACCTTTTAGCTTCATCAATTTTGAAATGGATATAGTAATAATACATTTTTTGCCAAGTGGTTGTAATCTCAAATGAGAAAATGTGTGAAAAGCCTTGGCAAACTGTAAAACAGTCAATAAGGAGAAGAGGCCTTTTCTTTTCTTTTTTGAGACAGGGTCTTGCTTTGTCACCCAGGCTGGAGTGCAGTGGCACAATCATGGCTCACTGCAGCCTCTGCCAACCAGGCTCAAGTGATCCTCCTGCCTGAGCCTCCTAAGTAGCTGGGACCACAGGTACCACAGCCAGTTAATTTTTCTTAATTTTGTATGGAGATAAGGTCTTGCTATGTTGCCCAGGGTAGTCTCGAGTTCCTGGACTCTATTGATTTTCCTGCTTCAACCTCCTAAAATGCTGGGATTACAGGCATGAGCCACGGTGCCTTGCTGATCTTTTCTTTATGCCAAAAAAAATTCAAATATATACTACATTAGTATAGTGCAATAAACACCCAGATGCCCATGAACTCGCTATGACAGTTATCAATTCATGGCCAATCATGCTTCATCTTTAGCCAGACTCTGATTACCCATTTGTTTGGGAAGAAAATCCTTGACTGCCTATATTTTTATCCCTATATATATATTTCAGTATATATGTATACCTCAATGAGGGGATTCTTTTAAAAACCATACCCACAAATACCATTATTACTCCCAAAAGCCTAAAAACAAAATTTACAGTAATTCCTTATTTTTCTCAAATGTCATAATTTGATTTAGTGGTCAAATTTCCCTGATTATCTCAAAAATTTTGAAATCAGTAGGTTTGAATTAGTATTTAGATAAGGTTCATACATTGCAGTTGGCTGCTATGTTCCTTTTTAATCCGTAAGTTTTCCCTTCATCTTCTTTTTGTTTCGGTTTTGCATTTTGTCTGCTTACAAAACTGTAAAACAGTGGTTCTTAAACTTAAGTGTGAATTAGACTCATCTGGAAAGCTTGTGAAACCCCTGATTGCTGTGCCCCGTCCCCAGGGATTCTGATTCGGTATTGCAGTTCTAACATGTTCCCAGGTGGTGCTGACACTGCTCTCAGGAATGACAGACACTTCAAGAACCATTGCTCTGTATATGCCACAGTCTGGATTTCCTTAACTGTATCCCTTGGTGACGTGTCCTTCCACACGTTCATCTCCCTCTGTTTCTTGTTAGGAGGAACGTATTTAATTGTCTGCAGTACAACATAATGGTTAAAACTCAGGGTTTAAAGTTAGATTCCCTGTATTTAAATCTTGCTTTTGATATTTATTTGTCGTATGATCTGGGCAAGTCACTTAACTGTTCTGTGAACCCAACATATTAGGGTTTTTGTGAGGATTAAATGAGATTTTAAAAAGTGAAATCCTAGCTCTGGCACTTAGCAAATGCTCAACAAATTTGATTGTCATTTTTCAACCAAGAAATCATAAAGGGGTACACGGTCTGTGGAAGGCCTTGAGTTTTGCGGAGTTTTGTGTTTTGCTGTGTTTTGACGTCAGCACAGGCAAGCAGGAACGCCTAAGAAGTACCTGAAGAAGGGTGGAGAACAACTGCCCGGCCACTTCGTGAGTAAGCTCAAAATTCTGCCCCTTTAAGGCGGGCTCAGCCACGTGACCCGCCGTGTCACATGGCCCGCGGGACAACATGGCTGCGCCCGCGTTAGGGCTCGTTTGTGGACGCTGCCCCGAGCCGGGTCGCGTTCTTTTGCGGCTGCTGCTCTTGCTGCTGTGCGGAGCGGCAGGGAGCGAGAGCGAGGAGGCGGGGACCGGTGCGGGCGTGGGGTCCCTTGCGGGTTCTTGCGGCTGCGGCACGCCCCAGCGTCCTGGGGCCCACGGCAGTTCGGCGGCCGCTCACCGATACTCGCGGCAGGCTAACGCTCCGGGCCCCGTACCCGGAGCGCGGCCGCTCGCGCACTCGAAGGTGCTCCCTGGATTCCTCCGAGGCGGGTGGGGGCTTCTGGGTTCCTGGATGGGGTTGGCGTAGGCAAAGCAAGGGACTAGTAGGAAGGGAAGTAAATGTTATAACCACACCCCAAATCGAGCACCTGCTGATCCTGTTTGAGGGGTTCCTTCTCTGTGCCTCACCGGAAGACTCCGTTTGAGCATTAGGGAGTTTGGTTGGAGGGTTATTGTTACTTCTTTACCCCCTATTTCTTCCTCCTTCTAACCTATTCTCTTGATGAGGATCTCAGAATTTTTAAGGCAATCAAATTATGGTTAAAAAAATAATTTCCTCTCTTATTAACTGAATAAATTAGGATCCTGGGTCTCAGTATCTTCAACAGGGTGGGTTGTATACTTATCTGTAGTCTCCTCCAGCAGACTTTGCTTGAGGACAAGGGCTTCTATTGTTTATCCTGGTATTCTTAGCAGTTTAGCACATAGGAAGGACTAAGCAAACTGTAGTTGTTTTATTAATATTATTTATCTGTGTCTTGCATGGTGCCTGGATGTGTTAGGTGCTAGGATATATAACTACTACTGGCCTGGCATGGTGGCTCACACCTGTAATCCCAGCACTTTGGGAGGCCAAGGCGGGTGGATCACGAGGTCCAGAGTTCGAGACCAGCCTGGCCAACATGGTGAAACCCCGTCTCTACTAAAAATACAAAAATTAGCCAGGCATGGTGGTAGGCGCCTGTAATCCCAGCTACTTGGGAGGCTGAGGCAGGAGAATCACTTGAACCCAGGAGGCGGAGGTTCCAGTGGCCTGAAATTGTGCCACGGCACTCCAGCCTGGGCGAGAGAGCAAGAGTCTGTCTCAGAAAATGAATGAATGAATGTTACTTCATTCTGTCTGCCAGGTAGTTTGCATATTGGTGTGTTGAAATAACTTGAAGGACTAGAAGTCAGGTCATCTGACTCTTAAACTGATGCTCCTTCTTGTTTAATTAGCGCCCCATATTTTTTCCCGTCCCATTTTTCTTTCCTTTGGGTTAATCCTGACCAATGTTAAAGACTTAGGTGAGAGGTAACATCCACAGCAGGTTTCACCTGACCTCCTCTCTCTCTCCTTCAGTATTTCCATATCCTGCCTCAGCAGTGTTTACTCTGACATAACGATTATTAAAGATGTTTTTCTGCTGATGTCTCTCCCTAACTGGGATGTGAGGGTGGTGAGGTCAGGATCGTGATTTAGTCTCTCAGGTGTAGAGTGTAGGAAGTTGATAGCTGAGTTTCTCATTGTTTTTCCATCCTGTATAATTTTTGGCCTTTAAAGTTTTTCCTGTTACCCCTTAGAGCATGCTCTGTAGTATTGTTTATCTTTTGTGTGGTGAAGACTCCTGGTTACTGTTTTAGTGTGTATTGGCCATGCTTGATTTTAATTCCTCTCTAACTGGCCTGATAATTGATAATCAGTCTCTTCCTTTTTTTTTTTTTTTTTGAGACGGAGTCTTGCTCTGTCTCCCAGGCTGCCAGGCTGGAGTGCAGTGGCGCAATCTTGGCTCACTACAACTTCTGCCTCCCAGGTTCAAACACTTCTCCTGCCCCAGCCTCCTAGTAGCTGGGACTACAGGCACAGAGTGCCACACCCGGCTAATTTTTTTGTATTTTATTAGAGACAGGGTTTCACCATGTTGTCCCAGCCGGTCTCAAACTCCTGAGCTCAGGCAGTCTACCCACTTTGGCCTCCCAAAGTGCTAGGAGTACAGGCTTGAGCCACCACACCTGGCCTATCTCTCCCTCTTTCTAAGGAGAAATCCTTACATCTGTATCTATTTTTTAATAGGGCAGCTGTTTCATTTGCATATATACATTGGTCTGTCTCAAAATTTTGTCTAGATTCCTCTGGCAAGTACTGAACATTCCTCATTTTAAACATTCCATTTTCCTTTGGGTTCCAGAATGGGATGTGGATGCTAGAATCTTTTGGATTACATTTACAAGATGTACATTTTTCATCCCTATAGAGTGTTTTTGTGTCTTGACGATACTATATGGGTCATCGTTGGCCAGTTCTTATAATCTGCTATCTACAATGTTTAGGGGCATCTCAGTTTATTAACAAATTAGTGGTTGGTGAGAATATACCTTCAGGCCGTCAAGGGCTCAACCTAATGATTGAACCTGAAGAAGTCTTGTTATCAAGACAGTGACGTCATAGCAGATTGTTCTTTATCTGTTTTCCTTCGTTTCAAATGTTTTAGTTCATGTGCAGGTAACTTTGGTCTAATTCTGACACTTTGCCATTTATTCTAAATTGAGGAACTCCAATATTTCAGGAGAAGTAAATGATCACAGTGGTGGTTCTGCCTTTTGTTCCCTCTTTGTTTTCTGTTTATTTGGCACATTACTATATAAGACTTGTTATGTAAGATTCGTCCTATGTGCTGGGCATACAGAAAAAAAAAAACACCCATATACTCCCCATATGGCATTTACACTCTGGTAGGTGTTTCTCTCTCTCTCTCTCTCTCTTACACACACACACACACACACACACACACACACACAAGCATCATTTTTCTATAGTGAGAATACTATAGGAGGAGTATGTCCAGAGTACCTGGAGAGGAAGGAAGAATTCATTCTTCATGGACAAGTCAAATAGTGCCTCAAAGAAAGGTCACATTTGAACTAGGCGTCTGAGAAGATATTTTCAGGAGCTGGGAATGGAATTTCAGATTCAAGGACATTCCAAGAAGGAGAAGAGCACCAGCACATGGCACATTGTGGAAATTCATGGTGTGTGCTGGGAAACATAAGTGATTTAAGGTCTTCTTGGAGTGACATATTTACACTTTTTAATGTAACACTTTTTAGATGAGTCTTTTTGTTTGTTTGGGCTTTGGAATTTTCAGTTTCACTGGAAAGTTATGGCAATTAGAACTGTCTGGGAAACAATATAGACATTTAAAGATTTGATGTATATTCTCTCTGGTTACAAAAATACAATTGTCATTGAGAAAATTATCCTAACAGTTTTCTGCACAGATTACTGTTTTGTAACAAGGAAGCAAAATATTTTAGTCTGCTTGTATCTTTTAGAAGACTTGTTTGAAAGACATTTAGGATCATGATGGTAACATTGTAGGTGGCATGTCTGTAGTATGGATAAAGTCAGTCTTGATTGCCTGAGGAAATTTCTGACCGGTAATGCTTCCCTGGGCATCCAGGCATAATTGAGTGTTGTCTCTTCCATGAAACCTTTCCACTTCCTACAAAGAAGTAGTTTTTCTATCCTCTCAATTCCTATAGCTTATTCTATTGTTGTTTGATGACAACTTGTATATTTTCTGTAATGTAGTGCTAGTTGTGTAGTTGTCCGATATTCTATATTGGAAGCATCTTAAGATGTTTTAATCTCTATATCCCCCAAATGCCTTATACATTTTAGGCATTCTGTAATAATTTCTTGAATGACCTGTCTCCTTTTTTGGTGGATACAATATTGAGAAACTGCCTTGAAAATAAAGAATGTCACATACTTTTTCAAGAAACATTTGTAAAATATTATTTTGCTGTATTCATCCTCCCAAGAATCCTGTGAGAGAACTGTCTCCCACTTTACAGATGAGGCAACTGAAGCTTAATAGAATCATATAGCTCAGAACTGCAAGAAACTTTGAATGTCATTTCTTCTGTGATTAGCGTCTGTCTGTAGAGGCAGTACAGCGACAGAATGGTATAGATAGGTAAGCCCTGTATAGATAGATAAGGCAGGAGTTTGTGGACACATCCAGAGAACATGCTTTACTTATTCATCCAGCTTTTTCATGAGCCTTTATTTTAATGAATTTTTATTAGAGGGGACTCAGGACAAGAGCCTTTAGTGTTCAACGTTAGGATAAAGAGAGGAAAGAAGGAAAAGGAGAAAAGTTGCACAAAAAAGTTATGTGTGAGTTTATTCCATTTTTGTGTACAAGGCACAAATCTTACAGTAGCAAGTGAAAAAAAAAAAGAGACAAGACTGGCTTAAGCACGAAAAACTTAGGCAGGAGGGGACATTCATAGCTCTCCTAGTTTGGAAGTTCAAGAGTAAATAAGTCCCCAGACACACCTGGATGCAGGGCCTCAGGCAGCATCTCCATGGCCTTTCTCTTTGGCTGTCTCTTGGTTCTACATTGGCTCCATTGTCAGGTGATGTCCCTTCTCCTGCTGATAAAATAGAAAAAGTTCTTTCCTGGTAGCTCTAACAAAAGTTCAAAGATGAACTTTGATTGGGTTTTGGGCCTATCCCTAATTGCATCTCTGTGGTGAAAAGAATGCTATGGTTGGCCAGGCTTGGTGGGTGGTGGGAAGTGGGATAGAGTCATCCAGTACCCCTGCGCCACTTAGCTTAATAAATGGTTTTGGAAAGGAACTTCAGTATTTTACAAGAAATACAGGGAATGGGTGCTGGATGGACCAAAATAGCAGTGCCCACTGCATATGGCCTGGGTGTGTAGCCCAAATACAGTTCTGTTATTCCAATGCATAATAGAGTCATTTTTGACTTCACTTATACTTCTGGCTTTAGTGGCTGTGGCAGAAACTGGTATGGCAGGGGAGGGTTTATCTCACCATCAGATTGGAGGAGATTTGGACTGTTTGAATTTGGACCTTCAATGAAGACTCGATTAAAATGTGTCTTCATTGAAAACACTTGTCACTGTGTAGGGTCCTACACAGTGAGACACTTGATGCTCTGGTTTTCACTTGAATGACATTTGACATTTGTAGGACAGAAAACTTTATTTCATTAGTATATATGAGAAATTATGATCTACTCAGAGTGATCCAGGCTATTTTTATCTATAGCCTCCAGAATGGAAACTTGGCTTATTCAGCACTGACTATCTCTGATGGTTAATGAAAGAAGGGGAAAAAACTAGGCCAGAAGTCCACAGTGGAAGTCGTGATTGTATTAACATTGTTGGTACTCACCTTGAGTGAGAAGATGAGAAAAATTAGATGATTGTAAAAGTTCACTAGGAACAATGGGCACAGCTTCCTGTGGGCCTTTGAGCTGAGGGATGAACAACTGTTCTCATAAAGGGAAGTATTTGTCTGCCACAGGAAAGCTTTTTCTTTAGAGCCTCTTCATCATTTTAAGACTACTCTTGAAACTTTTGTCTGAAGGCTTCAATTTTTCTGCTTCTTTGTGGAGCTGCTTAAAATGCTGATTTCTCTTAGGACTGGGTTATCGTGTGCCCCAGCTCTTAGAGTCCAGTGAGAATAATGGACAGATCTAGTTCAGTCCTTGACCTGCATCTGCTAAACAGGTCTCACTGTGATGTCGACATGTTATGCATATCTAGAACTATTATATATTAAATAGCGTTTTATCATTATAGTTATGCATAATTCAAATGATAAATTCCTCATTATAGTCATGACCTCATTCAATTATTAAAGATTTTTTGTGTCTCCTGTGGACCATGCAGCATGCTAGGCACTGGGAATATAGAAATAAAAGATTTATTTCTGGTCCCCAAAAAGCCTAAGTTCTAGAGAAGATGAAAACACAGAATTAAGATACTCTGGGTGGGATGCGGTGGCTCATGCCTATAAGCCCAGCACTTTGGGAGGCTGACGCAGGAGAACCACTTGAACTCAGAAGTTGGAGACCAGCCTGGGCAACAGAACAATACCTTGTGTCTACCAAAAAAAAAAAAAAAAAATTAGCTGAGTGTGGTGGTGTTCACCTGTAGTCCCAGCTACATAGAGGCTGAGGTGGGAGAATTACTTGAGCCTAGGAGATCAAGGCTACTGTGAGCTGTGATCACACCACTGCACTCCAGTGTGGGTGACAGAGCAGGACTCCATCGTTTAAAAAAAAAAATACACACACACACACACACACACACACACACACACACACACACACACACACACACACACACACACACACTATGTGAGTGTCAGTTGTTAGATGAATAGAGGTATTCATCAGAGGGGCCAAAATGAGGGGCACATGAGCTAGAGAGATGTGCAGGCGGGAAAGTCCTCCTGGAAGTGATCCTTGCACCATGACATCATTGATAAAGAGACAAAGGGGTTTATGGAAACGCAGGTGAAATACAGGGTGAAAGAGTGTGAGCCATGAGCTCTGATGTTTATGTATGTTATTTTGAAAGGTGATAGGAATTCCTACCTACTAGGAATTTTAAGTAGGAAGGTAGTGTGGTCAGATTCACACTTAATTTTTTAAATAGTACATTTACGTGGTTTAAAAATTTTAAAACATATATAGAAGAATGTATAATGAACAGTTTTTTCATTTACCTAATAACCTGTCCCCTCAGACAATGCAACCAGGATGCATTTCTTGTCCATTTCTCCAGAGCTACGTTCTGCAGATATAAGCAAACACAAAAATATGTGAATGTATATCCCTCAACCTACTTTCACACTAATGACAGCACACCATACTTAACATTTGTGCACCTTGCTTTGTTCATGTAGCTCATCATGGCAAGATCCTCCCATATCGATATATCAAAAGCTTCCTTTTCTATCCCCCTCTTCTTTTTGCTTTTCTTATGGCTGCTTAATTTTCCATTTTATTGAAATTCCACAGTTTACTTAAAATGAGCCTACTATTGATGGACATTTAGGTTGTTTGCAACCTTTTTCTGTTGGAAAATTGTATTGGGTACAGAAGGCTAACATTTTCAGAAGCATTAGTAGGGGGTTAAATATTTGCTAAATGAATTATTGAATGGAAGGTAGATCACTTGGAAGCAAGTGGGGATGTGAAAGCTAGAGATTGAAGACAGGAACAGCAATTAGAAGGTGTCTGCAGTTATCTGGGGATAGAAAAGAAGGAGCGATTAGAAGATACATATTTAGGAAATCCAGTGAGACTAAGTGGCCTGTGTAATGTTGGGGGTAGGGGACACAAGTAGTCAGGGTTGATTTCTTGGGATAGTAGTAATACATTGGACAAATAAAAACATTTATTACTAATTTATCATAGAATAAAATAGCACCATTTTTATTGGGCAATACACGCATAGAATCAAGGCAACCACTAGCAAGGAAACTCAGTGGAAATAGAAAGTATAATCAATGATTGTGGATTCCTGATTTCTGTTTCTAATGCTTCTGCTCTTACTGCTAAGTGAGTCTTTATCCAACTAGTTAGCTCTCCTTGACTTCCCCCCCAACCTTTATTTTTGGAGCCCTTGTTTTTTTAAATTTTATTTTTGATGGACAAATAATTATATAGTAATTTGTGGGGTACAGTGTGATATTTTGATATATGTTAACATTGTGGAATAAGTAAATCAAGCAAATTAACAAATCTGCCACTTCACATACTTATATATTGTGGTGAAAACGTTTAAAATCTATTTTTTAATAATTGTGAAATATACAATGCATTATTTATTATAGTCCCCACTCTGCAATACATCACTAAAGCTTATTTCTTCTGTGTAATTGAAATTTTGTACTGTTTGATCAGCAGCTTTTCTTTCCCCATTTCCCCCCGCTCCCCAAGCCTCTGATAAACACCATTCTACTATCTACTTCGATTAGTTCAAGTTTTTTAGATTCCACGTATGAGTGAGATCATCAAGGTATTTGTCATTTTGTGCTTGGCTTATTTCACATAGCATACCATTCTCTAGTTTCATCCCTGCTGTCATAAATGACAGAGTTTTCTTCTTTTTAAGGCTGAAAAGTATTCTGATTTACATATATAAGTATGTGTGTGTGTGTGTGTATATATATGTGTGTGTGTGTATATATATATATGGCATTTTCTTTATCCATTTATCTGATAAAGGACACCTAGGTTGCTTCTGTATCTTAGCGATTGTGAATAATGCTGCCATTATTATGGGAGTATAGATATTTTTTCACCATACTGGTTTGATTTCCTTTGGCCATATGCTCAGAAGTGGAATAGCTAGATCATATGCTAATTCTGTTTGTAGTTTTCTGAGGAACTTCCATATTGTTTTCCATAATGTTAATTTACATTCTCACCAGCAGTGCACAGGGTTCCTTTTTCTCTACACCTTCTCCAACACTTGTTATTTTTCATCTTTTTGATGAAAGCCATTCTAACAGGTATGAGGTGATAGCTCATTGTGGTTTTAATTTGCATTTTCCTGGTGATTAGTGATGACAGCATTTTTTCTTATATCTGTTGGCCATTTGTATGTCTTTTGAACAATGTTGGTTCAGGTTCTTTGCCCATATTTAAATTGAGTTCTTTGTTTTTTTGCTATTGAGTTTAATTCTTTATATATTTTGAATAGTAACCCCATATAAGATGCATGGTTTGCAAAGATTTTCACCCATTCTGGGATATGTCTCAACTCTGTTGTTTCCTTTGCTGTACAGAAGCCTTTTGGTTTGATGCAATTCAATTTATTTTTGCTTTTGTTGCCTATGCTTTTGGGGTCAAGTTCAAGAAATCATTGCTAGGCCAATGTCATGAAGCTTCTTTTCCCAATGTTTTCTTTTAGTGGTTTTATAGTTTCAGGCCATACACTTAAGTCTTGAATACAGCTTGAGTTGATTTTTGTATATGTTATGAGATAAGGATCTAATTTCATTCTCCTACATGTGGATATTCAGTTTTCCCAATACAATTTTTTGAACAATTTTCCTTTCTCCATTGTGTTTTCTTGGTGCCTTTGTTGAAAATCAATTGACAGCAAATGCATGAGTTTATTTCTGGGCTCTTTATCCTGTTCCATTGGTTTATGTGTTAGCTTTTGTGCCAGTACCATGCCATTAGATTAGGTTTGTAGTATATTTTAGAGTCAGGTGTGTGTACTCCACCTTTGTTCTTTTTGCTCAAAATTGCTTTGGCTCTTTGGGGTCTTTTGCAGTTCCATACAAATTTTAGGATTTTTTTTTTCTGTTTCCTTGAAATGACATTGGAATTTTGATAGGAATTACATTGAATCTGTGGATTGCTTTGGGTACTATGGACATTTTAATATTAATTCATTTAATCCATGAACGTAGGATACCTTTCCATTTATTAGTCTTTTTATGCTATTTTTTCATCAGTGTTCTATAGTTTTCAGTATATAGTTCTTTCACCTTTTTGGTTAAATTTACTCCTAAATGCCTTTTTAAAATTTGAGCTATTGTGAATGGGAATGATTTCTTAATATCGTTTTCAGATAGTTCATTGTTAGTATAAAGAAATGCTGCCGATTTTTACATATTGATTTTTGTGTCCTGCAGCTTTGCTGAATTAATACGTCAATTCTGACAGTTTTTTGGTGGAGTAATTAGGGTTTCTGTATACAAGATCATGCCATGTACTATCAGGGACAATATAATGTCTTTGTTTACAGCTTGGATGTTGTTTGTTTCTTTCTCTTGCCTAATTGCTCTGTCTAGGACTTCCAGTATTATATGGAATAGAAGTGACAAGAGTATGTATCCTTGGCTTGTTCTGAATCTAAGAGGAAAAGCTTTCAGTTTTTTCCTATTGAGTATAATGTTAGCTGTGGGCTTTTCATATATGGCTTGCGTTAAGGTACATTTCTTCTGTATTTAACTTGTTAAGAGTTTTTATCATGAAAAGATGTTAAATTTTGTCAGTGCCTTTTCTGCATACATTGAGGTGAACATTTGGTTTTGTCCTTCATTCTGCTAACATGGTATATCACGTTTGTAGATTTGCATATGTTGAACCATCTTTTGATCCTAGGGATAAACCCCACTTAATTTTGGTGTATGATCTCTTTAATGTGCTATTGAATTTGGTTTGCTAGTATTTTATTAGAATGTTTGCATCTATGTTTATCGGGGATATTGGCCTGTAATTTTTTTTTCTTGTAGTAGTAGTTTTGTCTGGCTTTGTATCAGTGTAATGCTGGTATCATAAAATGAGTTTGGAAGTGTTTTCTTCAAATTTTTGGAAGAATTTGAGAAGTACTGGTGTTAGTTCCTCTTTAAATTAGAATTCTGCCATGAAGTGATCTGGTTCTGGGCTTTCCTTGTTGGAAAATTATTATTATTATTATTTGAGACAGAGTTTCGCTCTGTCACCCAGGCTGGAGTACAGTGGCAAGATCTTGGCCCACTGTAACCTCCGCCTTCCAGGTTCCAGCGACTCTCCTGCGTCAGCCTCCCCGAGTAGCTGGGATTGCAGGCCTGTGCCACCACTCTTGGCTACTTATTTGGTATTTTTAGTAGAGGCGGGGTTTTGTCACGTTGCTAGGCTGGCCTTGAACTCTTGACCTCAGGTGATCGACCTGCCTTGGCCTCCTAAAGTGCTGGGATTATAGACGTGAGGCACCACGCCTGACCAATTTTTAAAATTATTTATTCAATCTCCTTATTTGTTATCAGTCTGTTCAGATTTTCTATTTCTTCTTGATTCAGTCTTTGTAGGCTGTATGTTTCTAGGAATTTATCCATTTTTTTCAAGGTTATCAAATTTGTATATGTAGGATGTAATTGTTATGATCCATTTTATTCTGTGATATTGAACCCTTGTTTATAGATGAGGGACTTGGCAAGTAGACTCTCTACTGAGGAGTCTACTAATTGACTCACTCAGATGATTTGAAAATAAGACATTGTGTCTGTAAGGAATATATTTCTGATAGATGGTAGGGTTGAAGGCCTGTGGTTGTTGAACAAATTGAGATATAATTCATATAGCATACAATTCACTCTTTCACCATGTACAATTCAGTGGGTTTTAGTATAGTTATGAGCTGTTACAACGATCACTGTCTAATTCTAGAACATGCCATTATCTCAAGAAGAAATCCTGTGCCCATTAGCAATCATTCCCCATTCCTGCTTCCCCTTAGCCTCTGGCAACCACTAATCTACTTTGTGTCTTTTTGCATTTGCCTATTCTGGGCATTTCATATGAATAGATTCACACAATATGTAGCCCTTTGTGAGTGGCTTCTTTCACTTAGTATAGTATTTTCAAGGTTCACCCATGTTATAGCATGAACCAATACTTCTTTTTATGTCTGAATATTATTCCATTTTATGGATATACCATATTTCGTTTATATATTCATCAGTTGATAGACATTTGGATTTTTTCTGCTTTTTTGCAATTATGAATAATGCTGCTATGAATGTTTTTATATAAGTTTTTGCATGGACATGTTTCTTTTGGGTATATACCTAGGAGAACTGCAGGGTCATATGATATCTCTTTGTTTAGCTCTTTGAGAAACTGCTTTTCCAAAGTAACTGAACTATTTTACATTCCCACCAGCAATATATGAGGGTTCCAATTTCTTCACATCCTCATCAGAACTTATTATTGTGTCTTTTTGTTATAGCCAGGCTAGTGATCATGAAGTGGAACCTCATTATAGTTTTGATTTGCATTTCCCTAATGACTCATGATGTTGAGCATGGACCTGCATCTTTTAACTGAAAAATTTCAGTGTGATCCTCAGATCCTGTGCTCAGTGCTGGGAATACAGCTGTGAACAAGGCAGCCCCAGTTGCTGTCTTCTTGGAGTTGAGAGTTCATGTGGGAAGGTAGATAGGAACAAAGAAATGCAATTAGGGTTTTTATAAGAAATTATACAACACAGTCCCTTAGTAAACTTTAAAATTTTCTATTTTAGTGATGTAAGCCTTTTTTATGATTGTAGGAGGCCAAAATTCATGCAATGGGTATTTAAAGATATCATAAATTACATTTTTACATGGGCTTTGAAAAATAATTCAAGTCTGGGTGCGGTGGCTCATGCCTGTAATGCCAGCACTTTGGGAGGATGAGGCAGGCAAATCATGAGGTCAGGAAATCGAGACCATCCTGGACAACATGGTAAAACCCCGTCTCTACTAAAATACAAAAAAGTAGCCGGTCGTGGTGGTGTGCGCCTGTAGTCCCAGCTACTTGGAAGGCTGAGGCAGGGGAATTGCTTGATCCTGGGGAGGTGGAGGTTGCAAGAGCTAAGATCACACCACTGCACTCCAGCCTCGTGACAGAGCAAGACTGTCTAAAAAAAAAAAAAATTAAAAGAAACAAAAGCATATGAGAATAAAAAATGTGTTTAAAGAAAAAAGTGGGGCTGGGCATGATAGCTTATAATCCCAGCACTTTGGAAGGCCAAGGAGGAAGGATCACTTAAGCCTAGGAGTTGGAGACCAACTTAGGCAACACAGTGAGACCCCATAACTTTAAAAAAAATTAGCTGGGCCAGGCGTGGTGGTTCACGCCTGGTTTGGGAGGCCATTGTGGGCAGATCACCTGGGTCAGGAGTTCAAAACCAGCCTGGCCAACTTGGTGAAACTCTGTCTCTGCTAAAAATACAAAAATTAGCCAGGCATGGTGGTGGGCACTCATAATCCCAGCTATTTGGAGGCTGAGGCAGGAGAACTGCTTGGACCCGGGAGGCGAAGTTTGCAGTGAGCCATCATCGTGCCACTGCACTTCAGCCTGGGTGACAGAGAGAGACTCCATCTCAACAAACAAAAAAGTTAGCTAGGCATGGTGACACACACCTGAACTCTAGGTCTTTGAGAGACTGAGGTGGGGGGATTGCTTGAGTCTGGGAAGTCAGCACTGTAGTGAGCCATGATTATGCCACTGCACTCTAGCCTGGGCAACAGAGTGAGACCCTGTCCCCCCCCCCCAAAAAAAAAAAAAGGAAAAGTGGAATATTCTCCCTACGTCCACGTTCCAGCCATTAGCAGCTTGGTGACTTATTCCAGACCTGTTTCCAGTGCAGGTACAGATTTATATCAGGTAGAAGTTTGGTTAAGGAGATTACCTAAAGAATTTTCAGTTCTTTTGTGACACGTGATTCACCTTCATTGGAGTATAGAGAGATTTTTCCTAATTTTACAGTAATTACTGTGGTGAAGATTTACTATTGAGTACTTATGCTTACTGTGTGCTGGGAACTTTACCCCTACACAGGTACACCTTGGCTGTGATGCATGACTTTCTGTGTTTCACCTTTCACTGCAGATGGTCCTCATCCCTGCCGGAGTATTTACAATGGGCACAGATGATCCTCAGATAAAGCAGGATGGGGAAGCACCTGCAAGGAGAGTTACGATTGATGCCTTTTACATGGATGCCTATGAAGTCAGTAATGCTGAATTTGAGAAGTTTGTGAACTCAACTGGCTATTTGACAGAGGTAATGGGATTGGGGAAAGGAGGGAGAACTTGTTCTTTTCCAGAACTTTTAAGAATGCTTTAATAGCAGCTAAGATTGACTGACCACTTTTACCATTCTGTGGTAGAACCATGAGAAGCATTTTATTATATATATATTTATCTTAATTTCTCACAGCAACCCCATGAGGCAGGTTATTTTTCAGGTGGCATACTGAGGATTAGAAAAGCAATTTGCCCCACATCACACAGCTAGTTGGTGGTAGTAGCTGGGATTCCAGCCTGGCCAGTGTGACCTCAGAACCTGTGTTCATAACTATTATGCTATATTGTGTTAATGCTTTAATATGCTAGAGAATACCACTGTCCACTAAGGCTTTTTGAGATACGGATGGCATGTAAATTAAGGCCACTCTTCTTCTCAATAAATTGCACTTTGGCTTTTCCAGAAGCATTACATATTTTTTAAATGATAAGTGCAGAAGTGCTGCTTTTCATTTTTGTGGCTTCCTTCCAACACCTTGACAGCTCATGCATGCTGTGCTGTGGCAGATCCAGGCATTATCTGATGGTCACTGAATCACAAAGCAAGCTTCTGAAAGTGGATGCTGTCTTAAATGGGAATAGGAAGAGGAAGCCTTTCTAGTCTATGAATGTTTCTGTTAGTTTCTGAAATATACTTGTTTTGTAGGTTTTCCAGTTTTCTCTCAAAGAAAACCTTTACCCTTGTCTTCAGTTCGTTTAGTCCCTGTTCTTTTTTTTTTTTAACACCCCAGTCATCTTTTTGTAAATTATTATTAAATGAATAATTTGTAGTAAGCAGAAGTCCTTTTCCTTTTGATTTCACAAGGAGACTCTCAGCTCAAGTTCCTCAATAGTTAAGTCAGAAGACTTCTAAAGAACCAGGGTTCTCCATGAAGATTAGATAGAATAAGCAGAATTTAGGGCATCTAAAAACATGGATGGGGAAAAGTTACAAGCTGGTACAAAAGTAATTGTGGTTTTTGCCATTAATAATAATGACAAAAACCACAATTACTTTTGCACCAACCTAATATATCTGTTTATTTACTACCCTCAAGCCAAAATGTAGTATTTCCTTCAATTATGATGAAAACAACAAACCACAGCAGTAGTAGCAGTGCCTCTGACTTTGTTGCCAGTAGAAATCACAGACATTTTTAATCATATTTTTGTAGCTGCAGAGATCTTGAAATATTGTTTACTTTCATCCTCACCTTTGAAATAAAATAATTATGAGACCTGCCACTAGATCTTATTTGATATATTAATGAAGAGCATATTTAGTACTATAGCACTAATTTGTTTATTTAATGTTTTGATGTAATGACTTATCTTCATAATACTATTGATTTTATTTTATGTGTTTAAACATTTCATTCTGAGAAGGGGGTTCTTGAGCTTCACCATGCTGCCAAAGAGCTCAAAAAGGACCAAGAGCTGCCTTGGACAAAATGCTCTGTGTTTTCATGCCACTCTGTAGACTCCTTTTCCATCTCTCCAGCTTCTCTTTACATCATGCTTCTCTTGCACGCCATCTTCTAGCCCTGCTGGTTTTGTTTCTGTTCCTTGAAAACTCAACATTCTTTCCCACCTCAAGAGCTTGGCCTGTATTTTCTCTCTGTTTGGAATTCACAGTCCCCTTGTGCATGGCTGGCTCCTTCTCATTCTTGAGTCATCTCAGCTTAAGTGTCACTTTCTCAAGGACGTTTTTTATGACACTCTTTACCTGACAAGGTGGAGTAAAGTTGTAATTATTTTCTTCCATTCTTTGCTTGGCCTGATTTTTTCTTTGTTCCCACACTTAAGCACAATAAGTATAGGGACCATGGCTATCTGATATTGACCTTATTATATCTTCTAATTTAGCCCCAAACTGGGCACATGCTAGGTTTTGATACATGTTTGTTGAATGAATAAATAGTTTAGGTAGTTAGGCATAGCTGTGTCACAAGGGAATGTAGGAAGAAGATTAGGGGTGAAGAAAAGATGGTAGGCTCCACCCAGGAAAAGGAGATGGAGGTGCTTATAAGAGCTGCAATATAAGGATCCAGTACTCAGTTAATTTCCTCTAGTAAGAACAGGACAGAACTAGAGGCAGAGATTTGAGAGTCATTTGGCGAACTGGCTATAGTTAATTTGATGAGACTGAAAGAAGTTGTCCATCAACAAGAATCAGTCAGTATATCTCAAAGTATATCCCTTGAACTGCTTGTATTAGAACAACTAGCTGTGTGCTATTTACACATACAGATTCCTACACTTCACACTAGACCCTCAGAATTAGAATCTCTGGGATTAGGGAGCAGCAGTATGTAGTTTTGACAAGTTTATTACATACTCTCAGCTACACAAAGCCTGAGAGCCACTGGTGTAGTAGAAGTGCAGAGAGCCAAGGGCAGAGCTCGGGGAGCAACAGTGTTTCAGGGGCTAAAAGAAGAGTCCACGTATTTTAGGAGATGAATAAGAACACTCAGCAACGTAGGAGGAGAGTCATGGTTACCAAGGGACAGACGACCTCATTTCAGAATAGGGTTACATGCAACAAAAATAATCAGGTGGGTGAAGAATTGAGACACTAATGTTAAATAAAATCATGAAAATACAGATTCCATCTGGTGCTTGAATTGGCCAGTTGAGATTTGTAAGCACATTTGACCCCTTAGTGAAGCTAGAATGTGTCAGAATATGAGCAAACAGTGCCATTTCATTCATTTAGCTAGAGTCAGGACCAGGGCAAAGGACAAAGCTTGATTATTTACTCTCACACTTACAGAATACTATTATTTCCCACAGTCATTTGTAATACTTGGGGAAATGTATTTTCTTCAGGAACAGTAACGTTCTCAAAAGCTAATCTTGTTCAGTCTGCATTCTTATCAGCTAAGTGAGTCTTAAATGAAAATGGTTATCTGTAAAGTGACATTAACTTGTTTTAAGAGGAAACCAGAGATTTTTAGGTCCTTTTGGAGTCCTCTGGGAAGTCCTAAGACAGACGCAAGTTCAACTGGACATGAAGAATTACTTTAATAGTGTGCAAAGAAAATGACACACATGAAACACATTACTACAACCTTTTCTGGATTTTTATTTCCTACCTTCCTTATAGGCTGAGAAGTTTGGCGACTCCTTTGTCTTTGAAGGCATGTTGAGTGAGCAGGTGAAGACTGATATTCAACAGGCAGTAAGTAATGTTTCAACAGGCTCCTCTATTTCTCTAAGGCTCATTGAAAAGGGTTTGGATGAAAAATCCAAACCACACATGCCAACACCTAACCATTCCATTCTTCCTCTCCCCTAACACCTAACCATTCTCCTGCTGAGGATTGGCCCCAAATAACAGGCCCATGGACCAGTATACCTATCTTAAGGAAAATGGCACAAGATGCTATCTGAGGAAGGGCTGGGTCTGCCTTGAGCTTCTGTCTTATGTAGCTAGGAACACATTGTGTTGCTAAATAGAGCTCAGTAGGCTCCAGACACTCCTGAGTTTCATTTACTTACAGCCATTTCTAGAATGGAGGGCTCATAGAGAATATTTTAAAATTCTGTTCTTAAAGTCTCAATCTCAGGTGCTGGTGGGGAGATGGAGCTTCCTTAAACATTTTTGAATTCATAGGATCAGAGTAGCATTCAAGAAAGGAGCCCTTTGTTCTGAATGTTCATAAGAAGTGGATGTGGTGAACTGGTTCTCACACTCAGGGGTGTACCCTCTCATATGGAGGATCCAGGGAGTGCAGATGAGGTATGATTTCTCAGACATCATGGAAACAAATGGGGGAGCAGACTTCCACAAGCATCTTCGTGATGGTGGAACTTGGGATTCTTGTTCCAGACATTTTAGCAGGTTTGTGCATGTTGAGTATTTGCTTGCTTACATGTCTCTTGAGTATATAAGAACAAGGCAAGCAGTGAGGGTAAGCTGGGAAGTTGGGGGTTCACAAAATAAAAAGGGCAGAGATTGCAGAACAGACAAGAGACAATGAGAGAGGGAAGGAAACAGGGATCTGCCCACTCAAAGGAGGCTGATGAAGCTAGAGGCATTGAAGACAAAGGAATCAGACCCTCATCTTCCTTTTTAATGGAATTTTCCTTTTAATTCCTGTTTGTACTTCATCTTTATGGGTGGGCCTCACTCTGTCCTCTCTTGTGAGCAGCAGTGCAAGAAAAATTAAATGGTCCTGGCTTACGTTTTCTTTTTCTTAAAACTAATGTAGAAAAACTTGGGAGAAAAGATAAAATAAGACTTGCTTTCAGATCATATATAGGTGAATCAAGCCACTTTTTAATAAAATTAAACGGTCTTGCCTTACATTTTCTTTTTCTTAAAACTAATGTAGAAAAACTTAGGGGAAAAGATAAAACAAGACTTGCTTTCAGATCATATATAGGTGAATCAAGCCACTTTTTAATATGTGTTTTAGATAAATGTTTGAAAAATGTGATTGAGCTCCATTTGAATTTCACAGCTTTCTTTGCTCCTTACAAGTTTATAAGTCTATTATGCAATCTGATATTCCCCCCTCCACTTTTTTTTTTTTTAAGGGCTTTGAGGTCAGTTTAGGCTAGTGTTGATGAGCCAGCAACTTGGGACATGGTGCCTCATTTTAAGATACCGAGTTCAGGTGAGGGAGGGCGTTTGCACTTATTTTTGTAATTTGCATTTTCAGATACAGGGCCTCTTGTCACTTGAGAACTTCCAAACATGTTAGGTGTGAAGACAGAGATGGATCACTGCTAGGCTCTGAAGGTGCCTGTTGAGTACATAGTGAAGTGTCTGTGCTTGTAACTAGGATGAGGACAAGCGGCTCTCACTGGGTTGTAGTGTCGGTAACTCGCTTAAATGCTTATAATGGAAAAGCAAACCTTTTAAGCTTGTTTAGAAAGGGCCGAATGAATGATATAAACCTGTCAATGATCTGGGAGAGCTAAGTTTTTGTTTTTTTCATCCTCTCTTAAGGCCTGACTTACCTTCATTCACTGAACCAGACCTTTTTTTTCTTTGTAACCAAGTGTCTCCAGAAGAGTAGGATATGAGCTGGCTCACGAGGTAGATTTAAGCAGTAGGGGGGATGATTTTGGGTGGTAGATAGGCAAGCCTCCAATCACCCTGAATCACATAGTGAGAAAGCGCTTTCCTTTTAGATATCTTTCAAGACTTGATTCACGTTAAGAGGAAAGACTCATTTGAGTGCTAGCATATCCTTAACACTCGACTACCCCTGCTATTCTCCATTTTAACATAGAATAGGCCTTGGAAGTGTCTCCAGCAGCTAGTTAATAATATTGTTTATTTTCATGTAATTATTTTTAAGTGTTGCATTCTATTAATGACGGGTTATAAAAGTGAGATAAATTCTTTTTTTAAAAAAATATTTTTTTGTAAAATAAGACAAATACAGAAAATCACACAACACAAATGTGGAGCTTACTGAGTTATCCTAAGGTGAACACACTTGTAAGCATTACCTAGGTCCAGAATTAGAATTTTTCTGCCTACCCTAGCAGTCCCATCCAGGTGCCACATCCTAGTCATCACCCGTCTCTGTCCCTAAAAATAGCCACTACCTTGCTTTTCAAAGAAGATACTTTGCATTTCTTTATAGTATTACTACCCAGGTGTATGTCCCACGTTTAATCTTGACAATTTAAAGGAAATTTGTATCTTTTAAGACTCTTCTAATCTACAGGTTTCCGTTTCATTGCACTGCTTCCCCCTACCCCGTTTTTTTTCCTCCAGTGAGTTATCTGTTGAAGAATCTAGAACATTTAGCTTGGAGACTTTCCCACAGCCTGGATTTTGCTGAATGCCCTGTCATGGTGCAGTTCACCTGTTCTCTCTGTCCTCTGTATTTCCTGCAAATTGGTAACTGGATCTCCAGGCCTGATCAGATTCACGTTTAAACCTTACAGCAAGACATCAGATTATTGGTGGGTTCTTTCCCCACGAGGCACCTGATGTCTGCTGCTGCTGCTTTTTATGACGTTAGTGGCTGTTGATGCTTAGTACCTAATCCATTAATCTATTGGAGGTTGTAAGATGGTGTGTTAGTCTCTTCTCATGCTGCTAATAAAGACATACTGGAGACTGGGTAATTTATAAAGAAAAAGAGGTTTAATGGACTCACAGTTCTACATGACTGGGGAGGCCCCACAATTAACACTGAAGGTGAAGGAGGAACAAAAGTACATTTTACATGGTGGCAGGCAAGAGAGCATGTGCAAGGGAACTGCCCTTTATAAAACCGTCACATCTCATAAGACTCATTCACTGTCATGAGAACAGCACAGGAAAACCCACTCCTATGATTCAATTACCTCCCATTGAGTCCCTCCCATGACAGGTGGGGATTATGGGAGCTATAATTCAAGATGAGATTTGGGTGAGAACATAGCCAAACCATATTAGATGGTGATAATCTAATAGATCTTTTTCATTTATTAATGGAGATGCTTTCATAAAGGGATAATTCCTTCCATCTGCTATTTCTTAACCATTGTTGCAGGTGATAGAGGAACGATAGGATAAATGCTTGATTCTTTACGAGCTTTTAAGTTATGAATTGGTTCCCTACTGTTCTTCAAAGGTGACCAATTAGAGTATTTTTTGATTAAATATTTCATCTTAAGATAATTATATATTCTTATGCAGTTGTAAAAAATAATACAGAGATCTGGTGTACCCTTCACCCAGTTTCCTCCAGTGGTACTATCTTATATAACTATAGTATGGTTTCACAGCTGGAAAATTGAGCATTCATATGACCCACTTGTTTTTGTCTGATTTCACTAGTTATGTATTCATTTGTGTGTCTGTATATATATTTAGATCTGTGTAATTTTACCATAAATGTAGATTTGTATAATCACTGGATTTTAAAAAAGTCTTCATGAACTCATGGCTTTAAATATATTTTATGGCCAGGCATGGTGGCTCATGCCCATAATCCAGGCACTTTGAGAAGCCAAAGCAGGATGTTTGCTTGAGGCCAGGAGTTCAAGACCAGCTTGGGCAACAGAGAAAGACCCCCATCTCTACAAAAAATACAAAAAATTAGCCAGATATGGTGGCACATGTCCAGAGTCCTAGCTACTTGGGAGAACGAGGTGGGAGGATCACTTGAGCCCAGGAGTTTGAGGTTTCAGTGAGCTGTGATAGCACCATTATATTCCAGGCTGGGTGACAGTGAGACCCTGTCTGTGGGAAAAACAACAAACACATATTTTATGGGTTTTTTTTCTTCTTTTAACACTGAAACCGTGATCCCTTTTGAAGGTTTGGGCATATCTTTTTTTCCAGCAGCTTTACTGAGATGTAATCTAAATACCATAAATTTCACCATACTAAGTGTATATAGTTCCAGATTTTTTATATAATACAATTCACCACTAAAAAGCTGACCATTGATACAACTCACTTATTTTGGAGTTGTATCAAAAATTTATCTGTATCACCACAGCCTAATTTTAGGACATATCTATCAGCCCTAAAAGAAACCACAAGCGCATTTGCTGTCATTGCTGATTCCCATCCCCAGCTTTAGGCAACTGTCATGAGTCCTAGTGGTGACCCTGGTGGTCCTTCATGGCTTCATAGCTTTGCTTTCTGTAGTGACAAAATCTGCTCCCACCCCTACCCCTTAGTGTTTAAAGCCATTTCTTTAAGAAGCTCAAGTATCTTTTAGTAGAAAATAGCATTTCAAGGACCCTGTCTAGGCCCTGGGTATGCTCATTGCTATTAGGTTGGTCATTGTTTCTAGGCCTCTGCAGTGGACAGACTGAGATAAAATGCCAAGTGAGTTTACACTGATACTTCCATTTTGTGATTTTTAATTTAACCTGTTCTGTATTACATGCATCTTCTTTCTTCCATAGCAGGAACCCTGGTTTTCAAGGACACAGGGGATGATAGACTAGTCCATAATCACTCATTTATTTTACCTCAGATTATGTACATAATGGTCTCAGTAATACTAATGTTATCATCCCCAGTGTAATTACTGAGAGTAGGTTTTTTAAAAAAAATCCCAAACGTTTACATATGCTTTTCTTGTTTCTCCCCTAGTTTTAAAATATTGTACTATTTCTGTATTATTGAAACATATGTCCATCGTAGAGAGTACTCTCTCCATTTTAGCTCTCAACTAATTTTAGTTCTACAAGTAACCAGCTGTTTAATGCTCTCTGTATTCATGTCTCTCTAGTCATTTGAACTGATCAAGCTCATTCTTAACCAGATTCTTCAGGAAGTGGCCATGGGAACACTATACCCTGAGTTTTTGCGTGTTGGTAACAGTTTGTTAGTGCTCTTTATGCTTCAAAGTCAGTTTTCTGGATATGAAATATTCAGTTCACATTTATTTTTCTTGAGTAACTCACATACTGTATTTCTTTTTCTTTTGGAATAAAGCATTGCTATTGAAAAGCCTTATGATAGTCTAATTTTTTTCCCTTGAAAATTAGTTGTTTTTGCCTAAATACCCAACAATTTTCCTTTTTCTTGTTCTTTAGTTTCCAGTGATTTCACTAGACTGTGTGTTTGTGTTGGTCATTGTGGGTCAGTATTCTCAGGTATGGGATAGAATCTTTCAATATCTAGTTTCACAGTTTTTTTTTTTAAACTTCAAGGGATTTTTCTATTACAGTTTTTACTATTTTTTTGTGTTCTTTTATTCTTCAGGAACTTTTCATATCTCTCATTACATAATTCTTCTTACCCATTTTCAATGTTTATTCCCGCCCCCTCCTTGTTTTATTTTGAGACAAGGCCTTGCCGTGTCACACCGGCTGGAGTGCAGTGGCACGATCTTGGCTCACTGCAACCTGACTTCCCGGGATCACGTGAGCCTCTCACTTCAGCCACCCAAGTAGCGAGAACAACAGGCACATGCCACCACCCCTGGCTAATTGTTTTGATTTTTTTTTTTTTTTGAGACAGGGTCTCTGTCCCCTAGGATAGAGTGCAGTGGCGCGATCTTGGCTTACTGCAACCTCCCCCTCCTGGGTTCAAGCGATTCTCCTGCCTCAGCTTCCCTAGCAGGTGGGATTATCGGCATGCGCTACCACACCCAGCCAATTTTCATATTTGTAGTAGAGGCAGAGTTTCACCATGTTGGTCTTCAAACCCCTGACCTCAGGCGATCTGCCCGCCTCAGCCTCCCAAAATGCTAGGATTACAGGCATGAGCCACCGCACCCAGCCTGTTTTGATTTTTAGTAGAGATGAGGTCTCACTATGTTGTCCAGGCTGATCTCAAACTCATGTCCTTCCACCTCAGCCTCCCAAAGTGCTGGAATTACAGGCAGCAACCACCATGCCCAGAATCTTTTTATTTTAAATTTTTCTTGTCTTCTGTGTCTTTTAATTAATCTGTTTATTTCTGAAATGACGTTTTCTTTTATTCCTAGTTGCTACTTGACTTCTCTACCTCGTCTGAGTTTGTGGATTCCGATTTATTTTGTTCTCTCATGCATCATTTTCTTAATGTTATTTACCTCATTTTAAAAAACTTTTATTTTTTGAGACAGAGTCTGGCTCTGTTTCCAAGGCTGGAGTACAGTAGTGCAATCTTGGCTCACTGTACCCTCTACCTCCTGGGCTCAAGCAATTCTCCTGCCCCAGTCTCCTGAGTAGCTGGGATTACAGGGGTCCACCACCACACTCAGCTAATTTTTTGTATTTTTTACTAGAGATGGGGTTTCGCCACATTGCCGAGACTGGTCTCGAACTCCTGAGTTCAGGTGATCCATCTGTCTTGGCCTCCCGAAGTGCGAGGATTACAGGCCTGAGCCACCATGCTCGCCTACCTCATTTTGAAACACCATGTTGTGATTTTTGTTTTTTTTGAGCATGTCTTCCTGACTATATTTGTTGTTCATAAGAATGTTCTTAATGTGGTTTTTTCCAGTTCTGTGAAGAAGGTCATTGGTAGCCTGATGGGGATAGCATTGCTTCCTCATTTTAATCCCATGCACGCAGTCTGCAATCCTCTTACACAATGGTAGGAGGGAATTATCATAGGAGGTCACTGACGACAATTTCCCTTAAGACAGTACATAGGAAGGAGCGTCTTGAATTCTTCAAGGAATTTCCCCCAATTGATTAAGGGGTGGGTGAATGTAGGCTATCTGCCTGACATATGCCAATATATATAACTTTTAACCATGCCTCATATGTCTTTTATACACCTCTCTGTATTTTTCACCCTCTTCTTGACCATACTTCAGTATGATTTTTTTCCTGTTAACGTCTTACAGCTTATTGATTGTCCTTCAGCTATGTCTAATCTGCTGCTAAACTCATATACCAGTTTTTTTCAGTTATTTTATTTTTCAGTACTAGAATTTCCATTTAATTATTCTATATAACTCTCAGTTCTCTCCTGATAATCTCTAATTAGCCATGTGATTTCTTGAACCTGTTAATCATAGTTATTTTAAAGCCCATGTTTGACAGGTCTAAAAGCTCTATCTTGTATTGATAAGATTTTATCATTTATCTTTTTCTCTTGGTTTGGAGAAATGTGATTTTGTTTCCTGGTATGCTTCATAATTTTAAAATTAAATTCTAGACATTGTGCATATATCGAGAGATAATCTCATCTTCTTGAAGAGAATTTACTCTGCCTTCTTATAGATAATAAGCATAGGAGCAGATCACCTAAGTCTAAGGAAGTTGTGAGCTTATTCAAGGCTGGGCTTCAATCTTTGTGAGAATTAGTAACTTTCTTGTTCACTCCTAATCGTAGTTGTAGGGCTCCCAACCTAAAACCTGTTCACAAGATCTGCTCCTTGGTGGGCCCTAATTGCCAATGTTTGTCCTCCAACCTCAAAAGACTGTGGGAATCTACTCAGTCCCCTAGCCTCTTAGCCACTGCTTGGAATTGGCAAAGGCTTTCAGTAGAAAAGTGGTGCCAAATGTCACGCTCACCTCTCTGTCTCCCTTCTCTTCTTGGTCTCTTTAGTCCTTGCTGCATTGGTAGCTCCCTACTGTGTTCAAATGTGTTTTTCCCCCAAATTTTGTTCAGCTGTTCTAGTTGTTCTCGGAAGAAAGATTAGTCTGCAAAAAGCAATTCTGGCTTTATCAGAAGTAAATTTCCACCTATGTCATTTGGCCTTGACTCTAGCAATATTTGGTAATTTTAGGCAGCACAATAGATCTTCAGCTCATCTTGCATATTTTCTCCCAAAGACCAGGAATCAACCATTTTCAAGGATCATGTTTCAATGAGAAATAGTATTTAAAGATGATTACCCGGACATCAGGAATGTTCTTTACTACTGACTGGCATTATATCTTTGTCTTTTCAGTGGACAGAGCTAGAAAATATACACCTTTTTGAAAGCAAAAAGCAGAGAGTTCATACTGAAAATTTCAATTAATGAAAAAGACTATAGTGCATTTTACTTAGTATCTTTTATCTGTGATGGATATCACTTTTCTCTTATGCTGAAAATCATTTTTCCTCATAACATTTACATATATATCATTTGTTTTGTTCTAGCATATGTGTGCTGAAATAACAATACCATCATAGCTACTAACAAAAGACTAAATGTAATTTAATATTTCTTTCTGTTTGTCTTCAATATATATTCCACCAGGGATATACAGTCAAAACACTATGTTTCAAAAATCTTCAAATTATTCTGTTTTGTATGATTATGCCATCAACTTGACATACAGAGAGATTCATTTATTTGAATTTGTTTTTAACTTTATGAGATTGATTTTTTCTCTTTGATTTGATATTGTTTTTAAATTGTATGAAATATTAAATGGTTCTAAGTTCCAAAGTATAAAACAAAAGAAATTTAGCTTCCATCTCTGTTTCCTCTTCCTATTCCCTATTCTCTCTCCCTTCCCTACAGGTAGCATCTTTTTGTTACTTTTTGATTTATTTTTTCAACATTGAAGCATATGTATTTTACTATTTTACGTATAATGTGTCTATATATATATGCAGAGAGAGAGAGAGAAAGAGAGATTGCCATATTTGGGACAAAATCTAGATTCCATCCTTAATGCTTATCTCTTCCTTACCCTACAAATTCTATCAATAAATCCTAGGGCTACCTCCAAGTAGATCTCAAGTCCAAGGAGAGCTACCTTCATCTCCTACCTGGAGGGCAGCAACAGCCTCCGGCCGCTCTTACTCCTGCACCTCCTGCCTCCCATCACATTTTCCCTACTGCAGCCGGAGGAAACCTTTCAAAGCATTTTGCAAAGAGAGCACTAATCTGTTCTTTCATGTTGTCAGTCCTTACTGGGACCTGTAAGACTGAGCAAGCACCTGAGCTCCTCATCCAGCCTGGATCAGACTACCACCCTCTTCTCCTGACCCCTTCCCACCCTTTGCAAATGTGCACCCGAGACTGCCAGCCACACTGAAACCTGTGCCTGGATACACCCCTGAGAACATGCTCGATCTTCCCAACTAGAATGCTTTTCCCTCAGCCTCAGCTGGATGCACTCACAGCACAATCCTGTTTTTAAATCCTCACATTTGGCATAACTTTCTAGTTGTCCAGTGAGAAAAGACAGTATCAGAGAGTGACAGAAACTTGCTTAAGTTCCTACAAGAGTTTTTCCTACTTGTTCGTTTAACAAACTGTTGTTGAGCTGTGTACCAAGGTCTGTCCTTAGACATGTAGAAAATGGAGATGATTTTGCTTGGAGCTGCCTTACGCCCCGGCGGTTCTGGCTGTTAAAGACCTTATCTAACGCAAACTGTGAAGACAGAGGCACTGCCATGAGCACCTGAATGAGCATCTGCTGAGTGTCCCTACCACTTCCAGCCCTTTCCGGCTACCCACCCTTCCCCTGTCTGACCTGGTTCTCAAGGTCAGCTCGCAGGCTAACTAGCCAGCGAGCTGTCCTTCCTGCCACTGCTAGGGTGATTTATAAAGAGCCTCCGCTGCGACTCCTTCATGATGGCCTTGCCCCTGGAGCCTCAGCCACACCTGCCCTTTTAAAGAAGGCGGACTGTAGTTCCGTACTAAGAGCTGCGGCGAAACCAAGATGGTGTCCTCGCCACCAGCGGCCTCTCCCTGCATCCCATTGCCCAGGTTCCTGGAGCCCCACGACGACCAGGGTGACCCGAGCTTATCCCAGCCTGTGCCCTCCAGGCGGCACAGAACGGCTCCGCAGTGCCACCTAGAGGCTTCCAGCGCCAGCCAGAGGAGAGAGTTTTTGTCTCTTGACTGCGGGCTTTGGGGGCTAGCTGGACAATGGCTAGCACTTTGGAGGATTGGAAGTGTACCAGGGTGAGATATATTTGAACAAGCTCATTTATGGATGTATGGCTGTGCATTCAGCCCCCTCGGAGCCTGTCTCTTATAGCTACCTCTCCACCGCCAGTGCACACACTTAGGGCCACTGTGACTCACACAGCTCTGGAGAAACCCAAGAGCTGCCTCCAAACCTCCAGTCTTAACCAAATGGTAGAAACAGGAGAGAAAGTCCTGCAACACACCCCAGTGCAAGAGTTGTTCAGTAGATGAGCTAAAGATAGCATTCCCAACAGAACCAAAGGGAAGGGGCCATCAGTGAGACTGTTGGGACAGCTAGCTAGCCATTTCTAAAAAGGACATTGAAACTTCCACCTTGCACGATGTACTCAGATTACATCCAGGTGTATTGAAGGGTGCAATGTCATACTAGAAGAAAGTATTGGTATCTATTTGTATAGGCTTGGAGTGGGGAGGATATTCCAAATATAATACCAAGCACAGAAACTATAAAGGAAAAAGACTGACAAATTTGACTCAAAATTTAAAAACTTTTTTGCATTAAAAAAACCTATTGATAAAGTTAAAAACCAAAATAACATACTTGGAAAATGACCTCACATCTGAAAGACAGTGACTAATATCCTTAATATATAGAGAGCTTTTACAAATCAATATGAAAAAGACAAACGTTCCAGTAAGAAGATAGGAAAAATACATGAACAAGCAATTCATGAAAAGACAAACAGATTTCTAGGAACATTAACAAATGTTCAGCCTTAGTAGTAATCAAGGGAATCCTAATTAAAACCACATAGAGATTATACTATTTTCAACTACCAAATGAACAAAAATTTCAAAGAGAACTAAACTCATGGGAGGGGACAGATGAGGCAGACACCAGGCTTGCTCACACATGGCTATGGGAGGGAGCAGTGGCAAGGTCTTTCTGGAAGGCAACTTGGTCATGGAGTAAAAGCCTTAACAAATATTGCACATCCTTGTACTCAGCAATGTTGCTTTAAAAAAACTTATCCTAAAGAAACAATGCGTGGAAAGATACAACTGGTCAGGGATGTTTGCAGTAGTCTTGTTTTTAATAAGGGCATAAAAAGGAAACAATCTAAGTAAATATATGCTTATTTAAAATAATAAGATAGGTGTCTTCTCATCAACTTGGAAAGATGTTCATGAGATATCATTAGGTGAGAAACACAAGTTACAAGAAAAATGTATATATAATTTATTTCATGTCAATACAAATGATGTATATATTACATGGATAAATAATAGTTATACAACATAATTTTAATAATGATTGCCTTGAGAGGGGAATAAAGAATAAAGATTATGCATTTTTTTTAACTTTTTTTGGCTTATTGATATTTTCTTTTTATTTCAACATAGAAATATCCATACTGGCTCTTTTCTTGCCTTTATTTTTTCTTTTTCTTTCTCAGAATTTTTTTAAATTATGAGAATAATACAGGCTTGTTGTAAAAATTTAAACCAGACAAAAGTATATAGAGGCTTTCCCTCTGACCATCCCATCTCCAGAGAGGACCACTGTGAATAGGTAGGTATATATGTTTTCCAGACATTTGTATGCACATATAAACATATATGTATGTGTATATTTTAATATAAATAGGATCACACTGTATACACTGTGCTGTAACCTGCTTTTTTCACTAAACAATATATCATGAACATCTTTCTATGTCAATACACATAGATCTATCTCATGTTTTTTTAAAAAATATGCTTTTCAACAGCTGCATATTATTACCTTGTACAGAGATGTTCAAGTCTTTACTTCCTGATTTCTCTACAATAATATGTTACTACTTGTGTGATGAAAATATAATAAAATATTTTGCTGGAAAAAATAAAGAAGAAAGAGTGAGAAAAGAAGGAAGACAGGAAGGTGAATTGTTTGTTCACCTTCACTTTCACGTGGATTGGGGCTCCTTCTATTTGGGAGATAACTTTGATTCCAGAGAGCTGTTACGGTTTGATGAGGTGCAGAAAAAGCCGCACTTGCTTAATGATCAAACAAAAGAATCCTGGGTATCTTGGGACTTTGAATGGACTTTTCCAGTCCAGGTCACCAGGCTTGGAGAGGAGGCCACGTCAGAGTAGAAGTTATATCTGGGACTCAAATAACATTTACAGAAGAAAACAATAAAACTTAGAAACAAAATCAATCACAAGAACAATTATGGAAGTGAAACAAACCACTTTTTTTCTTTTGCTTTTCACCTATATTAACCTTTTAATTTATTTGTTTTTTCCATTTTTTCAGCTTTATTGAGTATAATTGCCAACTAAAATTGTATAAATTTAAGATGTACAACATGATGATTTGATATACATATATATTGTAAAATGATTGCTACAATCAGAGTGGTTAACATACCTATTACCTCACATTGTGTGTGTGTGTGTGTGTGTGTGTGTGTGTGTGTGTGTGTGTGTGTGTGTGGTGAGAACTTTTAAGATCTATTCTCTAATCAAATTTCAAGTATATAATACAATATCAGTAACTATAGTCACCACAATGTACATTAGATCCCCAGAACTTAATCCATCTTCAAACTGAAAGTTTGTACCCTTTGACCAACATCTCTTCAATTCCCCCAGCAACCAGTCCCATCACCACCATCCTACTCTCAGTTTCTATGAGTCTGGCTTTTTTAGATTCCACATAAGAGTGAGATTATACAATAATCTCTGCCTGAATAACACCCTCAAGATTCATCCATATTTTGATGAAGAAAGTTAACTTTCTCTGCCTGAATAACACCCTCAAGATTCATCCATATTTTGCTATTGAGTTGTATGTGTTTCGTATATATTTTGGATATTAATCCATTATCAGATATATGGCTTGCAAATATTTTCTCCCATTCCATAGGTTGCCTGTACATTTTCTTGTTCCCTTTGCTGTGCAGAAGCTTTATAGCTTAATGTTGTCCCACTTGTCTATTTTTGCTTTTGTTGTTTGTGATTTTGATGTCATATCCAAAAAAAATCATTGGCACGATCAGTGTGAAAGAGCTTTTCTCTCATGTTTTACTCTAGGAATGTGATAGTTTCAAGTCTTACATCTAGGTCTTCAATCCATTTTGAATTAAGTTTTGAGTGTTGTAAATTGTGCTCCATTTTCTTTTCTCCACATGTGGACATTCAGTTTTTTCAACACCATTTATTGAAGAGACTATCCTTTTCCAAGAATTGTGTATTCTTGGTACCATTGTCAAAGATTAGTTGACCATCTATGGGTGGATTTATTTCTGGGCTCTAGATTCATTAATAGTCTATGTCTGTTTTTGTGTCAGAACCATGCTGTTTTGATTTCTATAGCTTTTAGTATATTTTGAAATTAGGGAGTGTGGTGCCTCCAGCTTTGTTCTTCTTTCCCAGGATTGCTTAGGTATTCAGGTTTTTTTGTGGTTCCATAGGGATTTTAGAATTGCTTTTTTTATTTCTGTGAAAAAAAATGCTGTTAGGATTTTGATTGATAGAGATTGCATTGAATCTGTAGATCACTTTGGGTAGTATGAACATTCTAACAGTATTAATTCTTCCAACTCATGAACATGGGCTATCTTTCCATTTATTTGTGTCTTCCTCAATTTCTTTCATCAATGTCTTATAATTTTCAGTATAAAAACTTTTCACCTCCTTGGTTAAATTTATTCTTAGTATTTTTAAACCACCTTCTAAGCTCTTGCCTAGACACAGGACAAAACCTTCCCATAACACTCTCCTCCCACACCCAAGTGATCTGAACTCTGAGTAAGACCTTACTTTAAAGATGACCCAGTTTGCCTTCTTTCTTTTACAGTTGAGACAATGGAGGCCCTAAGAAGGTCAGGGCTAAGGTCAAAGCTAACAGGGAGTCAGGGACAGAGCCCAGCAAGTCTGACTCCTAATTTGCTCCTTTCCTTTCCTATTTTCTTTTTTTAAAAAATTATTATTATTATTTTATTTATTTATTTATTTTTGAGATAGAGTCTTGCTCTTTCACCCAGGTTGGAGTGCAGTGGCGTTATCTTGGCTCACTGGAACCTCTGCCTCCCTTGTTACTACCTAGTTTTTATGCTAAAATATTCACTGGGCCTTTCAGAGACTAATCACCCCTACTTTACAAAATGATTTTCCTTCCATTATCTCATTTGATCCTCACAGCAGCCCTATGAGGGATAAAGGGCAGGGATGATTATCTTCATTTTGGAGATGAGCAAATTGCAGCTGTTACTGCCAGAGCAACAGCAAGAGAATAGTGCAGCAAAGCTGGATCTAGAACACAGAATTTGGATCTCCAGATCACTGGAGTTTTTACCTCACCCAGCAAGTCTACCTCTTGAGCCCTCAGAGTTCACATCTAAGATGGGCGTGATTCCAATAAGGAGCACTGGAATGAGGGTGCAGGGAACTCACTGTGAGTGGTGGGGAGGAAGAGGGCACTTTGTCCCAGGGCAAGCAGACTACATCGATTGTTCCCTACACCAGGGCTGACCCTGTCCTAGCACTATATGATGAGCAGAAGCGCATGTCACTCTTATATCAATGCTAGTGGTAGGTAGACACTATTATCTGCTCATTTCACAGAATAGAATGCAGAAGCAGATAGGTTAGGTGTCTTGCCTAAAGTCATACAGTTACCAAGTTGAGGAAATGTGAATCCAGCTGGTCTGATTCTGGAATGTCCTGTACAAATCTCTTTGTTCTATTGTCTGCTGGCTAGACCTCCTCTATACTGCTTAAATCACAAAGAAGGTAACTTTTCCACTACAGTCCCGTCATTTCAGACTGACCATTATTCCAACTCATCCATTGATTGCAGAGGAATTGCTCCTTGGCTCTGTCCAATATAAACTCCTCCAGTTGGTTTCCTCTGAAAGGGTATCACGGGGATTAAAATAAGAGGACCCTAAAGAAGAAGTGCCTTTTTATATTTCCCTAAAGCATCATATAGATTAGCAAAGGGAATTGTCTCGTTGATGGTCGTCACCACACTATGATGAAGGCACCATTAGCCCCATTTTGCAGATGAGGAAAGTGGACGAGGTAGGTGTCACCCAGGCAGCCACCCTAGTCGAGGATTTGTTCCTCCCAAGACCTGTCTATCCTTATGCCCATAACGAGGGAACTAGTTCCTAAAGAGAAGATCTAGCGATGGGATTGTTGCATAGATGGATTTTGTCCACTTTTTTCTCAGTGTATTTCACAAGGAGTTCCTAGAGCAAGACGCAGATACCTAGTTCCTAAATAAATAAGAAGATTGAGTTGCCGTTTAGTTTTCCCCCCTTGTTACGGTAACAAAAGAACCCAGAAGAGAGGGGGCGGGGCCGAGCCGGGCCTCCAGCATGCAGTCCTGCCCCTCACCACCTCTCCTCTCCTCGCCTAGTAGGGGCGCCCCGGCACAGGATGGTACTCCACCGACACTCGGGTTCCCTGGCGTGGGAGACCTCGCCTGGGCCTGCTGAAAATCACATCATTCTTCCTCATGTGGGAATGTGCAGAGTGACCCCGTCAACTCCCAGGCAACTCACTTAGGCTAGGGGAGTTTAAAGAGGGCTTCGAGTCAGGTTAAACAAATCAGCACCCGCTGCCTCCAGGGCCACGGTCGCCCTCCCTGACACTGCCCTCAAAGAGCACCTAACAGAGCTAGGCATGGTGGCTCACACCTGTAGTACCAGCTCCTCACGAGGCTGAGGCAGGAGGATCCTTGAACCCAGGGATTAAAGGCTGAAGTGAGCTGCGATTGTGCCACTGCACTCCAGCCTGGGCAACAGAGAAAGACCTTGAAAAAAGAAGAAAGAGAGAAAGAAAAAAGAAAGAAAGAAAGAAAGAGAGAAGAGAGAGAGAAAGAGAAAAGAGAGAAGAAAGAAAGAGAAGGAAAGAAAGAAAGAGAAAGAAAAGGAAGGAAGAAAGAGCAGGAGAAAGAGAGCAAGAAAGAAAAAAAAAGAAAAGAAAGAAAGTGAAATAGAGGAAAGAAAAAAAAAAGAAAACCTACCTTTCAGGATGTCCTTCCCTTCTCCACGACCAGGGCCACAAACAGGAAAGACAGGTTGGGGACAGAAGAGACTTCTTAAACGACCTTTTACTGCTTGTAAGAGTAATGTATACACATTCCAGACAAATTGTAAAATCACAAAAAAGGGTAAAATATGAAACAAAAATTACCTCTCACTCCCCAAAAAGGGTGAACCATTGTCAAATTTTTGTTGCATATGTACTTTATATATATGTACACATCTATATATACACACACATACATACATACATATGTAAATGTAGTGGGATTTTTACAAATTGGGGTTACCCTCACTATCCAGTTTGGATCTTGATGTTTTAAACTTAATTTGTTTTGGGAATTTCCAAATATCATTCGATAGTGGTTTAAAACATGGATTAAAACAGCTCCATTATATGAATATGTCAAATTAATATAACTATTCCCATATTTCTGTACATTTAGATAGTTTTCAAATTGTCATCCTTATTAATATCACTGTATCGAATGCCCTTGAACACAGTAATATATAATATTTAATGATCAAATGCCAGACATTTTGCTAAAAACTTTACATGGATTCAGGACCTTCATATATGTGTCCTGAGCAAACGTGTTAGCCAGGGTGCAAAGTGGGCGCTTACATCAATCCCTCTCTACACCCACCAGCAGTATAACAGGTAGATGTTTCCTCTTCCTTGTCAACACTGTGAAGCAAAAAACAAATATTTGCCAGACTTATGGGTGAAAAAGTCTTGTTATTTTAATCTCTTTTCTTGCTAGTGAGATTGAAGTTTTTGTGGTTTACTATGCATTACTATTACTTCTTGTGTGATTATTCTGTTCCAACCTTTTACCCACTTCCCTCTTGGGAGGTCTGTGCTGTCCTTATTAACTTGTGATACTGTTTTACCTTAAAGATATTATTCCTTGGTCTGTAATGTTGGCTGCAAGTGCTTACTGCCAATTGTATCTCTCAGGTTAGGTTCATTACTGGATATTTTATATTGTGATGTGAATGGGAGCTTTTACTTTCCATTATATGTTCAAAGTAATTATTGCCAAATTATATTATCAGCAAGCTTTGGATTTTTGTGTATTTTAATCTGTGCCCAGTCACTTTACAGAGCTCTTGCATTGATGCCAGCAATTCTTCAATGGGCTCTTTTAATGGGCTCATGAAAAATTTAAAGCAAGTAGGAATAAATCAAACAAGAGATGTGCAAGAGTATTAAAGAAAGCCCAAATAAATTAAGAAATATATCATGTTAATGACTTGGAAATCTCAACAATGTAAAGATGTTCATTCTCTCCCAAATTGATTTGCAGATTCAATACATTTCTCATAAAAATCCCAACACATCTTTTTCATTGTACTTAACAAGCAAAATCATAAGTTTATGGGAGAACAAATGTCCACAAGAAATGCCAAGGCATTTCTGAGAAAGAGTAAGGGGAGGGGTGTGACCTTACCAGGTATCAGAGCTGTCTTTTCAGATCATTGGGGTGGGAGGGGGAGTGAACTACTTGCAAATTGGCAATGAAACAACTGGTTATATATATTGAAAAGTGAAATTGGATCCCTAACTCTCACCATACAGAAAAATTAATTCCTTGTGAATTAAAGGATTAAATATGCATTTCCAGGTCCAGACAAAACAGAGGAAATGCATTCCTCCCACTAATTACAGTGGAAAACCCTGGACAAAATATTTAATTATCTGAAGACTCTGAAAGATGGAGGCAAGAGGGTGTACTGGCTACCTCAGGACTAAGGGAAAACCTAGCAGTGAGTTCTCTGGATATGTTTTTGTGTTTGTTTTTTTGTTTTGCTTCATAGCCTAGGTGCATAGAACAGCTCACACAACCTAGAAACATGAAGTCCTAAGAAAGTCCCATACTCTCTGGCCAGTCATCTCTAGAACTGGGAAAAAGGCACCTCTACAGGACAAAACCTTTTATTATACCTGCTCTGCTCCAGGTAAACAACACAAAAGGAACCTGCAATATCTGCCCACCTGGTATTGCTAAAACTGGGAGGTGGAGCCCTGTCCTGCACGAGTGAGCTGATGCCTCGCCCCCTCCTCGCCTGGCCCCATCTTATTCAAAAATTAACTCAAAACGAATCACAGGTCTAAATGTAAAGCACAAAACTATAAACTGTTTAGAAGAAAACATAGGAGAAAATCTTCTTGCCCTAGGATTGTTAGACATGACACGAAAAGCATAACCATTAAAAATGGAATAAACTGGACTTCCTCAAAATTAAAAAGATTTGCTCTGCAAAAGACACTGCTAAAAATAATAAAAAGACAAACCACAGACTTAAAGAAAATATTTGAAAGTCACATATCTGACAAAGGACTTGTATCCAGAATATATAAAGAGTTCTCGAAACTCGGCAGTAAGAAAGCACTTAATTGGACAAAAAGACTTAAACTGACACTTTACCAAAGAGGAAGTCATGATGGCAAATAAGCACATGGAAAGATGTTCACTAGCATTACTCATTAGGAAAATGTAAAACCATAATAAGACATCAGTACACACTCACTTGAATGGCTAAAACAGAAATAATAAATAAATAATCAAATGCATAAAATATTGTGATAATATTAAATGCTGAGGATTCAGAGAAACTGAATCATTTATACATACCTGGTGGGAACATAAAATGCCACCACCACTTCAGAAAAAAAATTTGACAGTTTCTTAGGTTTGGCAGTTTCTTATAAAATGAAACATATAATTATCATATTACCTAGCAATGCTACAATATGTATCCCAGAGTGATAAATCTTACGTTCACACGTAGACCTGTATATGAATGTTCCTAGCAGCTGTATCTGTGATAGGCAAAAGCTGGATACAACCCAGATGCTATGTGATGGGTGCTATAGTTTGAACGTTTGTCCTGTCCAAACCTCATGTTGAAATTTCACCCCCAATGTGGGAGTATTGAAAGACAGGGCCATTAAAAGGTGACTGGGTCATGAGGGCTCTGCCCTCATAAATGAACTAATCCATTCATGGGTTAATGGGTTATCCTAGAAGAGGGGATGGGCTTTATAAGAAGAGGAAGGGAGATCTAAGCTAGCACACTCAGTCCCCTCACCATGTGAGACCCTGCACTGCTTTGGGTTTCAACAGAGAGTTCCCACCAACAAGAAGGTCCTCACCGGATGTCGCACATTGACCTTGGACTTCTCAGCTTCCATAATTTTAATAAATGAATTCCTGTTTTTTTTTTTCTTAATACATTACCCATTTTATGGCATTCTGTTATAAACAACAGAAACACAGACTAAGACAATGGGTGAATGAATAAAGAAAATATGGTCCACCCATATAATAGAATACTACTCAGCAATAGAAAGGGACAAACAATTAAGACACACAACAACATTGATGTATCTCAAGGACATTATGCTGAGTGAAAAAAACCCATTGTTAAAAAGGTTACATACTGTTATTATCCCATTTGTATAACAATCTTGAAATGATAAAACCATAATGAACACATCAATGATTGCCAGGGGTTAGGGATGAGGGAAGGATAGTACAAGGGAGTATACTGATTGTGCTGGTGGTTAAACAAATGTATACATAGCTTAAGTTGCATAGAACTATGCACTAAAATTTAAAAGTATGTATGTAAAAACTAATGAAATACAAATAAGATCTAAAGGTAATAGTATCATACCAATATCAATTTCCGTTTTGATCATTATACTGTAGTTGGGTAGATATTATCATTCAGGGAAGCTTGGTGAAGAGTGTAAGGATTCTATGTACTATTTTTTTTTATTTTTATGAGTCTAAAATTACTTCAAAATAAATAAAAAAAATTAAATGACAAAAGAGAAAGGCAAAGCTATAGATGTTTTATTAGGCAATACAAGAGCATGTCTTTGTAACTTTGGATTAGGAAAAGATTTCTTAAACAAGATGCAAAAAACCCACAAGCCATAAGGGGAAAGATTGACAATGTAAAGTATGCTGCTATTAGGAACTTCTGTTCATCAAAATAACCTTGTATATTGTTTCCCAGAACAACATATGGCATGGTGCCTTTTAAATAAAGTTAATGAAACAAGCAAAACTAAAAACTGTATGATTTAGGCATGCATGTAAGAATTTTTTTTAACAGTAATTAAATGAGAAACACAAAATTTAATATAGTGATTAACAATGAGCAGTGTAGTAAAATGGTTAAGGAGCAGACTGCCTGAGTTCAATCAAATTCCAGCTTTATCACCAAATGCTTGTGTGCCCTTGGCAACTAACTTAACCTCTCTGTGCTTCAGTGACTTCTGTGTCTAACATAGCTAACTCACAGGGTTATGGTAAGGTTTAAGTAAGTTAGTAGACATAAAGTGCATAAAACAGCAACTGCACGTAGGGAGAGCCAGAAAAGTGTTAGCTACTAGTATGATTTTGAGGAAATGAATGGCAGAGGGATGGAATAGGTGACAAAGCTATAAGTGAATTCCAGTTATTACTAATGCTTTAGTTCTTGGATTGGCAGTGGGTTCACAAGTATTTATCATGTTATTAAGATTAAACAAAAAGAATAAGACATGAGATATTCTAGCATGAACCAATGAGAAAAGTGAAAAATTAAGAGAGTGAAAGGACAAGCCACGTAATGGAGAATATATAGGTTGTAATACATACATCACCAAGTGATTAAAATCTACAATATATAGATAAAGGTGGTAAACAAGGAAAAGGCAAATAACCACACAATAACAATAACAACAAGTGGGTAAATGGTGTGCCTAAGCACTTCATGGAGAGGGGGAAGCCCAAGTAGTCCATAAACATCTAAAACGATGCTCAAATTAAATACATGCAAATTAAGATCACAGCAAAATACCCACATTTTGCTAGTTTGCTAGGGCTTCCACAGCAAAATATCACAGACTGGGTGCCTTAAACAATGGAAACTTACTTTGTCATAGTTCTGGAGGCCAGAAGTCCAAGATCAAGATGGCAGCACTTTTAGTTCCTTTTGAGGCCTCTCTTTTTCAATTGCAGATGGTCAGCACTTGGTCTATATGTTGTCTGTGTGCAAATCTCTTTTTGTAAGGATACCAGATATACTGGGTTAGAGCTCACCCACATGATCTTATTTTTAAATTTCCTCTTTAAAGCTTCTGTCTCTAAATACAATCACATTCTGAGGTACTGGGAGTTAAAACTTCACCATATGAATTATGAAGAGACACAATTCAGCCCCTAACCCACCAGAGTGGCAACGTCTTGTCTTCAGGAGAAACTTGTGCACGTAGGTACCTGGGGATACGTACATGTATAAGAACATTCACACCTGGCTCTGGGCACAGTGGCTCATGTCTATAATCCCAGCACTTTGGGAGGCCAAGGGAAGAGGGTTGTTTGAGCACAGGAGTTTGAGGTCAGCCTGGGCAACATAGCCAGAGCCTGTGTCAACAAAAATAAAGAATAAAGTATTTAACCAGGTATGGTGGTGTGCACCTGTAGTCCCAGCTACTCAGGAGGATGAAGTGGTAGATTCGCTTGCGCCTGGGAGGTTAAGGCTGCAGTGAACCATGATTGCACCACTGCACTATGGCCTGGGCAGTGGAATGAGAACCTGTCTTAAGAAAAAAAAAAAGAATATTCATAACTTCATGTTTGTTATAGCAAATGTCTGCCACTGTTGTTAACACATTACAGTAGATACATATAATGTGATCCTAACAGAGACAATAAGTAAAAGACAGTTATATGTAACATAATCTCAGAAGCATCACTTGTAGCCAAAAATAAATCAAGTCAGAATGATACATGCAATGCAATATAAAGTTTAAAGTCAAATGAAACTAAGCAATATAATGCATAAAAATACATATGTGTGTTAAGCTTAAAGAAAATCAAAGGAATATCAAACATAAAAAATAGAACAGTGATTAGTACTGGGAGAGAGAGGAAAGGGATATATTTTTTAGAAATAAACTGAGTGGTAATAATGTGAGTGCTGTTATTCTTTTTATCTTACACATACTTTATAAATATTTTCTAATTACTGTTTTATTTTAAAATGATCATTTAAAAACTATGCATTTGAGGAACAGTAAAAAAAGACTTTTGAGTTGAACTCATAATCACAATTCTTTATAAACAATGAAAGGATTCTACATGCTCTCCCAACCAACGTTCCCTGCCAGACAGCCTCTAAAATGCCCTTCAAAGATCCTCACCTGCTCATATCTGTGTCTTTATGCAATCCCCTCTCCTAGAATGTGGGCTAGACCTACTAGACCTAGTGATTCATTCCTAATAAATGGAATATAGCAAAAGTGATGGGATGCCACTTCCAGGATGACATTACAGAAAGACCACGACTTCTACCTTGCTTTCCCTGTCTGTCTTGGTCTCTCAATTCCTTGCTTGCTCTGATGGAAGCCAGCTGCTATGTTGTGAGCTATGCTGCAGGGAAGCTCATGTGGTAAGGAACTGAGCCACAACTGGGCAGTGAGGACCTGAGGCCCTTAGCTCACTGGCCTGGGAGGAAGTGAATCCTGCGAACAATCATGTAAGTAAGTATAGAAGCAGATTCTCCACAAGCAAAGCCTTGGGATGACTGTAGCTCCAGCCAACACACAGACTGAAGCCTTGAGAGAGACCCTGAGATAGAAGATCCACTCAAGCAATGCCTGGAACCCAGACCCACACAAACCATGAGATAAGACACCTTTGTTGTTTTCAATCACTAAGTTTTGGGGGTAATTGTTGTGGAACAATAGGCAACAAATATAAAGCCCACTTCTAGGAATATATCTGAAGAAATCAGACGTCTCTGCAAAACATGTATATACATCTATGTTCGTCACACAGGTATTTATAATGGTGAAAAAACAAAAATAATCTAAATGTTCAACAATAACAGAATGGTTAAATAGATTATGATACATTTACATAATGTTATATTTGGCAACCATTAAAAATGATACTATATCACAGACATTAATAGATAATAATGGACTACAAACAACACTATGCCTATAAATTTCAAAACTTAGATGAAATAGACTTATGTGTTGAAAGACACACACTACCAACATTCATTCAAGAAGAAATAGAAAACTGGAAGTCTTACATATTTTAAATAAATTTAACAGAATTTGAGTTAAAAATCTTCCCACATATGAAGCTCCAGGCCCACATGGCTTCATTTGCAACTTCTTTCAAACATTTAAGGACTATGTAATGCCTACTCTACAAAAGCTTCCAGAAAATATCCTTCCAGAACTGTAAGGGTACTTCTTAAATTATTTTGTGATGCTAGCGTTATTTCAATGTCAAAACTAGACAAAGACAATATAAAAGCAAAATCCCGGCTGGGCGTGGTGGCTCACGCCTGTAATCCAAGCACTTTGGAGGCCAAGGCAGGTGGATCACCTGAGGTTGGGAGTTCAAGACCAGCCTGACCAACATGGTGAAACCCTGTTTATAAAAAAAAATAATAATAAAAATAAAAATAAATAAATAAATAAATAAAAAATCCCATAAAGCAAAAAACCAATATCCCTCATGAACATTGTGTAAAAATCTTTAACAAAATATTAGCAAATTGATCAAGTAATATATAGAAATAATAATATGTCATGAGTAAATGATATTTATTCTGAAAATGCAGTTGGTTCAGTATTCAAAAACCAAATCAACATAATCCACCCTATGAACCATGAACGGTCTAAAGAAGGAAAATCACATGGTCACGTATCCATTCATAATAAAACTCTCAGCAAACTACGAATAAAAGAGAATCTTATCTTCTTGACTAAGGGCATCATCAACAACAAAATATGCTCCTAATAACATAATTTGTAATGAAAGACTAAATGCTTCCCCCTAAGATTGAGAGTAAAACAAGGATGTCCACTCACATCACTGCTATTTAACATCATACTGAGGGTCCTAGTCAATGCAATAAGGCAAGAAAAATATGTAGTGCCTTCAGATTGGAATGGAAAAAAATAAGACTGTCTATATAAACAGACAACATGATTGCCTACATAAAAACTCCCAAGAAATCTGCAAGAAAGCTACTAGAACAGAATACGAGGCCAATTTACAATATACAAAAAAAATTGTATTTCTATATACTAACAAAAAAGCCACTGAAAATGGAAATTTTTAAAAAGAATCAACTTTAAAAAAGAATAACAAGGTTAGAGGACTGAGACTATCACATTTCGAGACTTACTGTAAAGCTACAGTTAACAAGACAATGTAGTACTGGTGAATGGACTGACATATAAATCAATCAAACATAACAAATTCCAGAAATACACAAACATAGTCAACTGGTTTTTGACAATATACGAAGGCAATTGAACAGAGAAAGTGTAGTATTTTTAACAGATGGTGCAAAGTAATGACCTGGAACCCGTATCTTGCACTATTTACAAAAATTACCTCAAAATTATTCCTAAGCTTAAATGTAAAACCTAAAGCTATAAACTTTCTGAGAGTAAATATAGGAGAAAATCTTTATGATCTTGTTTAGATAGGGCACACTAAGTACAAACCGCAATAGAAAAAAATTGATAAAATGTACAAATTGGACTTCATCAAAATAAGAATTTTAATTTTCAGATTTGTGCTCTTCAAGAGATACTGTTAAGAAAATTAAAAAGACAAGCCACAGAAAAGGAGACAATATATGCAAAGCACATATCTGAGAAAGAACTGGTAACCAAAATCTGTAAAGAACTTTCTAAGCTTACGTGGTAGACTGAATAATGTCCCCAACGTTATCCAGGTCCTAAACCCCTGGAACCTGTAAATATTACCTCATGTGCCAAAACCGGACATTGCAAATGTGATTAAGAGTCTTGAGACAGGGAGATTATCCTGGATTATCCAGTTAGACCCTAAATGTAATCACAAGTGTCCTGACAAGGGGGAGGCAGAAGATTTGACTACAGAAAAGAATGCAACGTGACCACACAGGCAGAGATTGGGGTGATGAGGGCACAAGCCATGGAATACCAGCAAGCTGGAAGAGATAAGGAATGAATTCTATGCTAAGACTTCCAGAAGGAACCAGCTCTCCTGACATCTTGACACCCTAGAAGACATAATTCTCACTTTAGGCTTCCAGAACTGTAAGAGGATATATTTACATTATTTTAAGTCACTAAATTTTTGATAATTTGTTACAACAGCTCTGGCAAGCCAGTATAACTCAGCAGTGAGAAAACAGTCTAACTAGAAAATTGGCAAAAAACTGGAACTTACACTTCACCAAAGAGGAGATAAGGATGACAGCCCCAGTGCAGTGGCTCAGGCCTGTAGTCCCAGCAATTTGGCAGGCCAAAGTGGGAGGATTGCTTGAACCCAGGAGTTCGAGACCAGCCTGGCTAACATGGTAAAACCCTCATCTCTACAAAAAATATAAAAATTAGCTGGGCACGGTGGTGAATACCTGTAGTCTCAGCTACTCAGGAGGCTGAGGTGGGAGGATTGCTTGGGCCTAGAAGGTTGAGGCTGCAGTGAGCCAAGATTGCATTACTGATCCCCATGCTGAACAACAGAGTGAGACTCTGTCAAAAAAAAAAAAGAGAGAGAAAGAAAGGAAAGAGAGAGAGAAAGGAAAGAAATAAAGAGAGAGAGAAAGAAAGAGAAAAAGAAAGAAAAAGAAAGAACAAAAGAAGGAAAGAAAAAGAAAGAAAGAGAAAGAAAGAAAGGGGCAAAAAGGCACATGAAAAGATGCTCCACATCATTGGTCATTAGGGAAAAGCAAATTTAAACTACAAGGAGATACTACTACACACTTACAAGAATGGCTAAAATAAAAACAATATATATCACAAAGTGGAACAACTAGAATTCTCATACTTCGCTTGTGGCAATGCAAAATGGTACAGCCACATTGGACATCAGTTTGGCAGTTTCTTGTAAAATTCAACACGTATTTCCAATACAACCTAGCAATCCTCCTGCTAGATATTTACCTCCCAAAAATAAAGACATGGCCATCAAAAAAACAAAACAAAACAAAACCAAAAAAAAACCCTCTGTGTGAACATTTATAATAGATTTTTTCATGATCAGCAAAATCTGGAAACAATCCAGTGCCCCTCAACTGGTGAATGAATAAATTGCAGTATATCCATAAAATGGAATGCTATTCAGCAATAAAAAGAATAAATTAGTGTTGTGAATCTTAAAAGGCATTATTCTAAATAAATAAGGTAGACACAAAAGTCTACACACTACATGCTTCCATTTATATGACATTCTGGAAAAATTAAAATTACTGGGACAGGAATCAGATCATGATCATTGGTTGCCAGGGATCTGATCTGGAGGTGGGAGAAGGCAATTGCTTACAAAGGGGCATGAGGAACTACTTGGAATAATAGGAAAATTCACTCCCTTGATTATGGTGATAAATGGCTATATACGTTTGTCAAAATTCATAGAGCTGTACATCTAAAAAGGAGGAAATTTTCTGTAAGTAAACTTTAACCCAATAAACAAAGAAAAATTTAAAATTGGTACAAACAGTAACTTGAAAAAAAATGACCTTGTTTTGAGTAGATTAATGTGTATTGACAATGGAAATTGTCAATTGGCTAAGTGAAATTGACAATTGGCTAAGTGAAAAAAAGTTTGCAATACAGCAATTGAGGGGAAAATACGGTATGCGTGAGTGCTATGGCCTGAATGTTTGTGTCTCCCTCAAATTCCTATGTTGAAATCCTAACCCCCAATGTGATGGCATGAGGAGGTGGGGCCTTTAGGAGGTGATTTGGTCAAGAGGGCAGAGGCCTGGTGAACAGGATCAGTGACTTGTTAAGAAGAGAAGCAAGAGAGATTATTTCTTTCTCTATCACTTGAGCATACAGTAAGAAGACAGCTGTCTGTGAACTAGGAGGAAGGCCCTCACCAAGAACCTGACCATGGTGGCACACTAATCTCAGGTAACCTCCAGAACTGTGAGAAATACACGTTTGTTGTTTAAGCCACGCAGTACATGGTATTCTGTTCTAGCAGCCAGGAGTCACTAAAGCAGTGTCTATTTACATACACACATACTCATGTATAATACACACGCATGTGCGTATGTTTATATATCTGTAAGGAAATACATAAGATATGAACAGAGGTCATACATGGTTGTCAGAATCTCTCATTCACTCACTTGCTCCTCTACGTGTGGGGTTGGAAAAGATACTTTCTCTCCTTTTGACCTTAATTCCTATATGAGCCAAGTGACAGAACTGTACTAACCTTCCCTGTGTACCCCAAATGAAATAGTCCCCCATCACTCTAGGTCCCCTTACTGTGCTCTGTTTTCTTTACAGTCCAGCTTTGCTGCCTGATGATGTCTTATATAAGTATTAGACACTGTCTTATATAAGTATTATGCTTATAGCTTGTTTGTCCCACTGGAATAGAGAACTCTATGAGGAAAGAACTTTGGTCTGTTTTGTTCATTACTGCTGTTTCCCAAGCACTGAGAACAATGTGTGGCACTTAGTAGGTGCTTAATAAATATTTATTTAATAAACAATTAAATATATCTTCCTGAGTGGTGCTTCTAGAATTTGTCACCTTCTCAAAAACTTTCATAATCTTGAGGACCTTGCAATCAAATTGCAGGCACATAATCCAAAAAATGAAATAGGTAGCACCTTAATCACTACAAACAGCATTGGAACAGAATGAGGGGCAGGAGATGGGTGTTGAGGCAGGAAGCAAAGGGTGGGGTTGGGATTGGCAAAGTGACTTTTGAGCATACTTTTCTATAACTGGAGCTGTGGGGTTGCAGATTTGGGTATGCGTTGATCTTTCTTATAACTCTCATATCCCTGCAGAATACACCTTTATCCTATAGTTCTTTTTAAAGTCATTGCCCAAGAAACTCAGAAAGTCTCTCTCTGAATGTCCTACAGCAAAACTTTCTGTACTTTATGCATCATTAAAAGTCAGGGCACTCCCAGTCTGTTCCACCAGCCTTCCCAGGTAAGAGGAAGCCCAGCTTAGGAAAAAAGTGATGTGGTCCCATAGAACGGAAACGTAGGAGCCAAGCTTCATACAGCAGGCCCTCATTAGCTAAGATCGCCGAAAGGCTTTGGCTACCCTGGCTGCCTCTCTGCCAGCTGCAAGGGTCGTGTTTGCTCTGCAGAGGCTCAGCTGCTGCCAGACTTGGCCATAAGTGTTTACCCTGCTGTGCTGGCAAAGGCCCCAGTTCCTCACCAGCTTCTGTGCCTTCTCTAACTCAACAGCAAACAGCTTTTCACCCACACATCACCTGATCTCTAGGAGTTCTCTTTCGAAGGGTGTCCTCCTGTCCCCAAAGGATGCTCATGAACACATGCAACCTTGGGTGCCCTAGCAAAGCTGTAGAGATGGTGAGCTGGCCAGTCTCATGCTGCAGGTCCCAGTTGAGGCAGTCAACACACAGGTCTTCTCTCTGTGAGAACCAGTCCAACCATCTTATCTATAATTCAGACTCCCACCTTCCTACTCTGAACTTCCCTTTACGTGCTCTGCTTCTGCACATCATTTCTCACCTCCTAACATGATTTCCTTTGTTGCTGTTAACAGTCTGTCTCTGCCAGCTAGAGTTTAAATTTGACTGGGGCAAAATTTTTGTTGGCTTTGTTCACTGATGTGAGCAGAATATATATTCCCATTGCCTAATATAATCGCCAGGGCTTATATAAAGCACACTATGTGCCAAAGAGTGTTTTACACACTTCATATCAATTAAAGTATTTAATCTTCACAAGAACCTATGAGGAAAGCACTATTAGGATACCCATTTTATAGATAAGCTGAGGTACAGAAAACGAAATAATTTGTCTAAGATCACATAGCTGGTGAATGACAGAATTGGAATTTGAATACAGGCTTATTCTTCCTTAACCGCTAGGATATACCACCACAAAACAAAACAAAACAAAACAAAACAGTGTGTTGCACATAGTAGACACTCAGTAAATGAATGCAAGACAATCTATGCATGAAATTACGAAGTGCCTGCCTCATGTGGGGAATCTGGTCTGCTAGTCCACACCACAGCCACCCTCCCACTCTCCCTAGGAGACCGCGTTTTCTCGCCAGTCCTTCATTTCTCCCTCCCTTTCTTCCTCTCCCTCCTTTCCTTCTTTGTTCCCTTCACTTCTCCCTCCATTTCCTCTCCCTCTCTCCCTCCCTTCCCTCCTTTCCTGGGTGATGTTGGAGAGGGAGTACTGCTTTATGAAGTACTTTAGCCGGGCAGCCAGTCCCTCTCCCATCATTCTTTCCTTTGGGCCACAAATGCCCTCTGAGCACTTGTAATGCAGGCACTAAAGGGGCCAGGAATACACATGAAACCAATTCTTGGAGTGCAATAAAGGAGTGATCTGAAGGGAGATTAGGTCTGGGAGAGATATACTTCCCAAGAACTCTGATGTAAAGCACACTGAGATGATCGTTGAAGATGCGGGACTACTAGAGTCCATGGGGACGATGAGTTAGGACTTGGACATTAAAAATTACTCCATGCAAGATGTGGAATTTTAGCTGAAACCTTAAGTATGAACAGGAGTTTGAAACGTATCGATGGGATGTGCATTCCAAATAATGGGAAAATCAAGGCACCTGAAGGCTGTTGGAATTGTGAATTTGAGGCAGTGCATTCCCAGAACAGATGGTCCCCACAGAGGATATAGACTAGGCTTGTGGGCCATGCTTGGCCAGAGAAGATGTTCCCAGAGTCTGCCCCAAGTTGCAGACCTGTGGCACCTGTTCAGCATTTCCCAGAACCCTCCCTACAGGGAAGATATTTGTCCTTCAGCTTCCATGTCACACCTGATCCAGGTATAGGCTGCTGGGCATCTCACTGTTCCTCTTGCTTATATTATGTCACTGGAACCCTACTGGGTCCTCTACCCTCTTTTCTTTTACTCCTTCCTCCCTTCTTTCTTCCTCCTCCCTCCTCCTCCCCCCCTCCCCCCTCCTCCTCCCCCCTCCTCCTCCTCCTCCACCTTCTTCTTCTTCTTCTTTCTCCTCCTTCTTCTTTCTCTCTCTCTCTCCCCCAACATGGTCTCATTTCCAGCTCCTGTCTATATTGATTTCTTACCTCCAGCCACTCCTGGGTCGAATTTGAGCCCTGCTGCCTTGCCTGGTTGGTAGCTGGTTTCTCACCCCACTGTCATGGCCTCACTGGGCACATTGTCAAGCAGGCAGGCATGCAGCAGCAAGCCTCTGGTATGTTCCTACTATGTGCCAGGCTCTGGGAAAGGAAAGGCACCCCTTTCCTCGTCCCCTGCAGCTGGTGCCTCACCATCTGGGAAATGAAAGGGTTGGATTCTGTGATCTTGAAAGTTCCTTCCAGCTGCAACCTTCTAGCAGAGTATCTGAATGCCCTCCTTTTGAAGCTCTGAGTTCTGTAGGAAAATGATTACCATAAAAATGTTTCCAGGTTGGTGCACTGGCTTCTGTCAGGGCTTCACTGTTTGACAACTGTTGCGCAGACTTAAGTGATATTTACACACAAAAATGTTTTACTGTGGGACGCCATCATTACCCTGGTGTCAGGGGCCAAGGATAACACCCCATTACAGGCCTTTCCTGTTATATGAAGAAAGAAAGATTCATTCATTCATTCAGCGAAGCCCAACTGTGTACACAAATCTGTACTAGGTGCTATAAAAATATGCCTGATCTCACCACAGGCTCAGAGAACACAAAATCATCCACTTCGTGGAGGAAGGGACTAGTCATCTGTCATAATCCATCCCCTCCTCCACCCTAGGACAAGAACCCCTCGGCTCCCCCCACTGCTCACAAAGGGGACAGATGTCATTAAACCACAGCTTGAAAAGTCTAATAGTCCCTCTAGTTCCACCCTCAGCTTGTTCTAACATTTGACAAGGGCACACAGGAGCCCAGAGGCACACTTGTTCTCATATCTTTTTACCTCCAGTCCAATTCTTTTCCACCTATGGCCAAGCTGCTTATTTCATCACTACTGCACCCATTAGGTCATCAGATTCTCATAATAAACCATTTCCAGATGAGATAAATGTTCAGAAAGAGATAGTATCTTGTTCACGGTACCACAGCTAGAAAATGGTGGGGGAACCCAGATTCAAGTGCAGGCCTTCAACTCCAAGTCTAGTTTGTTTCACTGCAACCAAGCTGCTTTCCCAATGGGTCCTGTGTGTCTTTCTTGTGGACACATAGGTGAGATGCACCAGGGATCAATGTGAGGACACACATTTGGCTCTAAAAAAATCCACCGGGGACAGATCAGAGAAGATTTGGCAGTGCTTGCAAAGATATTTGGGGGGCTTGTGGACAGCCAGATCAAGGCGGTAAGATGTGATCACCGACAAGTCTCAGGCAAGGTTAACAGAGATGAGCATCCTGAGTGGGAAGAGAGGACACTTAGGCTGACCTCTGCCACTGACAGACTACTCATGGAGATAAGACATGCTAGTTGAATGTCTTGGAGGACACTGAGCTCTTTGTTCCTGGAGGGCAGGGGAGATATAGAGGCTGGATGACCAGTTGGCAGTTTGCAATTCTAGAAAGGATTTTTGTGGGTATAGTGGTGTGAGCTTCTATGGCCCCATGCATTCCTAGAGACAACACCTACTCTAAGTTGTCTTTCAGCTCTCGGTGCCTTTTTGAGAGGTAAAGTAGGGAATTGTGGCTGTCTGGGCCCAGCCCTGAGACATCTGGAAAGCCCAGTGCCAGTGTCATATGCCCAGATGGAGCATGAGGTATGGAAGTGGAGGTGACACTCCCAAAGTAATGTGCATTTTAAGTACATTAGATCAGATATGTACCCTAAGGTATCTAATGGGGAATTACATTGAGAACACATTTTGTAAATTCTCCTTCTTCTGGCTTCAATACATTCCTTAACCATTCCTTAACCAGTTCTTATAACAGCAGAGTTTAGGGGTTCTTGGAGTGCAATAAAGGAGTGATCTGAAGGGAGGGAACAGAAACAGGGTGGGTGAGCACTGGAGGTGGGATATGGGAGGCAGAAAGGTGGCCTCACCTTTCTCAGTGTCACAACTTTGACTGAGGGTATGTGTTCAAAACCCTGTGCTGTGGACAGCACAGAGATTAAAAAAGGCCGCCAGCCGTGTCCTGCTCTCCCTAACTAGTGTACAGTCTAGTGGGAGAGACTAGAAGTACCAACTACTTGTAATAGGAGTTAGAAAAGATCAAGTTCTAACTTGTAGGCCCAAATGCCATAGGAGATGCTAAAAAAAAACAGATGGTACTTGGGAGGTGGCAGAAATGGGAATAGCAGCAGCACTTCAGAGGCAGACACAGCACAAGCCCAGTGAGGACCAGCAGCATGTTTTTGTTTTCCTACAAAGTCATCCAAGGTGTGTGTGTGGTGAAGAGACAGTATGGAGGGTGCAGGGATGGGAAGAACTGTGTGTGAGAGAGCACACTGGAGAGGTGTGCAAGGTGTGGTCACATTTTGGATAGAACACACGCACACACACATACACACACACCCACACACATTTCTTGGCTTTTAGCACATCTGTGTTGTAAAGGCAAGTACAAATTAAGATACTTAATTCTTCCTGTTGAAAAATAAGAGAAGTGACTTCTCCTGTTCCATTGTATTTAAGCATTTCTTTTTCTGTTTTCAAATGTATATAAATCTTCTCAGTGGTTACATAACCCTCTTGCCACTGTCACAAGTCAAGAATGTTTCCTTGTGGACCTGGGAGCCACCTTTTCAAAATGTGATTCTCAAGAAAGATAATGTCTAATCTTCCAGTTTCCTGGAAAAAGATGGGCCTAACCTCTACTGTCACTTGACTTCAAAGCTTCAAAGGATAGGCTGACTCTTATTAGAGGTAATGCAGCTGGTGACTTTAAGTTGAAGCCAATGCTTATTTACCATTCCAAAAGTCCTAGGGCCTTTAAAAATTATGCTAAATCTACTCTGCCTGTGCTCTATAAATGGAAAGACAGAGCTTGGATGACAGCACATCTGTTGACAGTATGGTTTACTGACTATTTTAAGCCCACTGTTGAGACTCTGAGCTCAAAAACCAGAGAGATTCCTTTAAAAATATTACTGCTCATTAACAATGCATCTAGTCACCCAAGAGCTCTGATGGAAAGGTACAAGGATATTAATGTTGTTTTCATGCCTGTCAGCACATCCATTCTGCTGGCTATGGATCAAGGAGTAATTCTGATTTTCTAGTATATTAGCTAAGAAATACATTTCATGAGGCTACAGCTGCCATAGATAGTGATTACTATGATGGATCTGGGTAAAGTGAATGGAAAACCTTCTGAAAAGGACTCACCATTCTAGGTGTTGTTGAGAACATACATGATTCATAAGAACTCAAAACATCAACAGTAATAGGAGAGTAAAAGAAGTTGATTCCAACCCTCATGGATGACTTCGAAGGATTCAATACTTCAGTGGGGGAAGTCGTTGCAGAAGTGATATAGCAAGAGAACTGGAATTAAAAGTGGAGCCTGAAGATGTGACTGAATTGCTGCAATCTCATGATCAAACTTAAACAGATGAGGTGTTGCTTCTTATGGATGAGCAAACGAAGGGGTTTCTTGAAATGGAATCTATTCCTGGTGAAGATGTTGTGAAGTTTGTTAAAATGGCAGCAAAGTATTTAGAATATTTTATAAACAGTTGATAAAGTGGCAGCAGTGTTTGAGAGGGCTGGCTCCAGTTTTGAAAGAAGTTCTGTGGATAAAATGCTATCAAACGGTATTGCAAACTACAGAAAAATCTTTCATGAAATGAAGAGTCAATCGATGCAGCAAACTTCATAGTTATTTTAAGAAATTACCACAGCCATTCCAACCTTCAGCAAGTACCACCCTGATCAGTCAGCAGCCATCCACATCAAGGCAAGACCCTACACCAGCAAAAAAATTACCACTAGCGGAAGCCTCAGATGATCATTAGCATTTTCTAGCAATAAAGTGTTTTAAAATTAAGGTAGATACATTGCTTTAGACATAATGTTATTGTACACCTAATAGACTATACTATAGTATAAACATAACTTTCATATGCATTGAGAAACCAAAAAAAAAATATGTGACTTGCTTTATTGCAACATTCACTTTATTGGGGTGGTCTGCAACCAAACTGCAATACCTCTGAGGTGTGCCTAGTGTGAAATTTCTTTCTGTCCTTGCAGTATCTTTAGCTGGTTGCCTGTGATTCACATCACAGTCTGATTTAATGTTTATTCAAGAAAATAGTTTTCTTTCTCTTCTACCTTTATGGAGAGGTTATCTAGTCTAGGAGGAGATTTTGTTTTTAATTTAATTTCCCCCAATGACGTAGACAAAATCCCATGCATGCGCACACACACACACACAATCACACATACCCTCACACACACAATGAAGCACACTGACATACTCAAATGCACACACACTCATATACACAGCCCCACACGCGTGCACACACACTCCCTTCACTTTGTCCCTCTTGGAAGGCGATCTCTTCTTCCCAGGACAGGAGCTAGGGGAGCAGCCTGGGACCACTCAGCCAAGAAGGCAAGGGCCAGGCGTGCCCGGACCTGGAGTGCTTTCTTCATCTTCTTTTATTATGACTTTTTATTACCTATGCTCAAATCACCAGCTCCTCCTTGCTTTGCTTCTCCTGGGTTTCATTTGCCTCTTGAAGCAGTATTTTCGTCTCTCAAGTGTTTCTAACTTTTTCCACCCAATTATGGATAAAGTAAGAACTGAGAACAGGAAAAACAACCAAAATAAAATCTATAGCTATTTAGCATTGAAATCCTGCAAGAATTTTGGGTTTTCCCTTGGATTTCTCCCACCCACTCAAGCATTCATCAATTATGTATTTATTTACTGAATCAATATTGGAGATTGCAGCTTGGGCCGGGGGTGCCAGCCTCCAAGAGATGAGAGGCTAGACATTCAGATTTCACCTCAACGCCTGCTGGCCGAAGGGCTCTGTCTGTAGCCAGCCCTAAGTCCCGCCCCTCCGCGTTGGGCTGCGGGTGGGCAGGGCTCTTGGTCTCCCCAGACCCGCCCACGGTCGGCTGGAAAGTCGTGCTGCACCAGACCAATCAGAGGGGCCCGAGCTGGTAGCCAGCATTGCCCCACCCTCCCCTGCTCCGCCCATTTGGCGCTGGGATAAACCGCGTGGAAACCCAGCTCCGAGGTCTCTGGCGACCAAACCTCGTGCTCCGCCGTGAGCACTGTTTCCAGAACCCTTGGGCTCTGGGTCTTGGTGAGCCCGGGCCTAGCTCTCTCCGCGCCGACACTTGCTCTTTTATTCACCACTGGTTGTGAGCACCTCCTCAGAGCCTGCGCCTCTAGATGGGGGGAAACGTGTGTATATCTTGGGGCGTGCCCTTGTCCAGTTCCTCTTCTGGTAGCGTAGCCTCTGGTTACAGGCCCATCAGGAAAGCACTTGGTCCAGGATATTTCACCTAGGGGTTGGTAACTGGAGCGCTGCCACCCGTCATGGGCAGGAGATGCTCTGTATCAAACCACTGGTGTGCCAGGGGATGTGGGATCCTAGGCTGAGCTGACACCATGCTGGACTGGTGGTGGTGCCCATTTCCCGACTCCCCTGTGCCTACTTCTGTTTGCCAGAAGGCCCATGGGCTCCAGCAGTGCCCCACAGGTGGGTCAAATGGGCGAGAACAGTTCTGAGGCATGGACCCTGAGCATTCCCTGACTCCATCGGCAAGTCCCTTCACCAGCTCAAAGATCCCAGCTTAGCTATCTGGCAGATAGAGCTGGAAAGATGTAGCCTGACGTAAATTTTAGGGCATTCAAGAGTCAGGAGATAAAGGGCATTGTGAGGCCCTCACCAGACTGAAATTGCCCTTAGTTTCAGTATTTCTACCTGGAAATGAAATGGGGATGGTATAAATTGCAGGGTTTGTGAACATGCTATTTAAAATGAAGTGCAAGACACCACATGCTTTAGGGCAACAGTGGTGGCCAGAGGCTGATGTGAGGTAAGGAAGACACTTGAGTAAAACCCGATTCATTGCCTTGGGTGAATGGGGCGCTGACAATGGAAGTTTTAACTATAATAATCCCTTAGTTTTTTTTTTTTTTTCTATAAATGGAACTACACTTTTTCACCAGGGGGCATATTTTACCAATTTGTTGGGGTTTTTAAAAAGACATTATACCTTACATTACAAAGAAGCCAGAGTTATTCTCTCTCTCACTCTCTCTCTTTTTAAATACGAGTTTTGTTGATTGTACAGTGGAGCTTATTTCTATTTTTTTTTTTTTATGCCTTAGTTTTAAAAACACTGTGCTGTTCAGGTATAGGCCTCGGCAAGTATCAGTTGGTGTTTCAAGTATGGCTGTTTGATCCAGTCCCACAGCCAGCCACCCAAAAGGAAACTTCAGGGATCTAAGTTTTTTCGGGTAAGTAAAGCAATTTGGGGTTGCAAAACTTGTCTTTGGGTGTATACTTTCCATATCACTGGGTTAATAGTATAGAAGTTTACAAAAATATGGTGGAGAAAAGACTAGACAGAATTAGGAACTATACATTCTCTAATTCTACCGCTGACCTAGGGAACTTGGGGCAAGTCACTTCCCATCTTTAGCTGTCAGTTTTCTCAGCTACAATTAAAGTGCCAAACTGGAGCTGTTTCAGTTTGAGAATCAGTTTCTGACTTTAAGGGGCATTGTGAAGCCTTCACCAGACTCTGAAATCTTCCCTAGCCTCAGTTTTTTCACTTATGAAATGGGGATGTTATAAATTGTAGAATTGTAGGGATTGTGAATATACTCTGTAAAATGAAGCACAAGACGCATGCTTTAGGGCAGCAGTGGTAGGAAACTACTACTCTGGTTTCATCTGTAGTGGCCACACCCCCAACATGCCATTTAATTCCCATGGCAACGGCTCTGTATGGGTTCCACTTGCCTCTAATTCTTTTGTAACACTGCAGATAGGAGGTTTCAGGGCTCTGTTGAGAGGGCTGTCTGCTGGCTAGAATCTTTCCTTCTCTTACAGAGTCTGAGTTTATTTTTGAAGTTCTCTCTACCTCAGTAAGCACACAGTAAATGTTGGTAGAGTGTATAAGTCAGCATGAAAAAGAGATATAACAGCTTTTGTTTATATTAAAGAAACACTACTATGTAAATTAGATTAGATAAGCAGTTTGTCTCACAGCTAATCTTATTTATGAATGGTTCTTGTTTGAGTTACCACACAAGCGCAACTTAGGCTGCTAATGTGAGAGTGTATAAGTGCCAGCCTGGGAGTCAGGAGTTAAGCTACATCCCACTAGATAAATGTGTGACTTCCTGTGAAGCCCTTCCCCTCTCTGAGCCACAGTTTTCTCATCTGTACAAGGAAGAGTTTAGACTACTGTTATAGGTTGAATTGTCGGCCCCGTCACCCACGTCATCCCCAAATTCATATGCTGAAATCCTAGCCCCCAGTACCTCGGAGTATGACTTTATTTGGAAATAGCATCACTGCAGATGTAAATAGTTAAGTTCATATATGTGTATGACAGGCCCCTAATGCATTATGGCTGGTGTCCTTACAAAAAGGGAAAATTTGGACAGAGACATAGATGCAGGAAGAGGCTGTTTGAAGAAAAATGCAGAGATCAGGGTGATGCTTCTACAAGCCAAGAAATGCCAAAGATTGTCAGCAAACCACCAGAAAATAGAGGAGAGGCCTGGAACAGTCCTTCCTTCACAGCCTTCAGAAGGAATTAGCCTTGCCAACATCCCCATCTCAGACTTCTAACCTCCGGAACTGGGAGATGATTAACTTCTGTTGTTGAAGCCACTTAGTTTGTAGCATTTGTTATGGCAGCCCCTGCAAACTACAACAGTGGTTCCCAGTTTTTTTTTTTTTTTTTTTTTTGGTGGGGGGACAGGGTCTTGCTCTGTCACCCAGGCTGGAATGCAGTGCAGTGGCACGATCTTGGCTCACTGCAACCTCTGCCTCCTGGGTTCCATTGATTTTCTGCCTCAGCCTCCTCAGTAGCTGGGATTACAGGCATATGCCGCCACACCAAGCTGGTTCCCAATCTTTTCACCATCAAGAACTATTTTGCTCTTTTTCCTTTTGTGGACCCAATTTATTTATTTAACAAATATTTATTAGTTCCTACTATATACCAGGTCCTACTCTGGGCATTGGGGAATAATAAGTCACAATTCTGTTCCCCCACTTGCGTTCATTCTATGTTTTAAAAGATTTACTCTACTAAGTATACTAAGGCTTATTTTCATAATTTGTGAACAGTCTTTTCTTACGTGATAACTAGGATAACCTTATCGTGATATATAGTAAATGCCAAAACTCAAAGAAAGGTGATGTTTTAAGTAGCTGTGGATGCCTTATAGAAAGTAAATAGATTCATTAGGTTTTTTAAAATACTAAAAATTGCCTTCAGAACCACAATTACTATATTTATGGGTCCCTAGTGGTTCAAGGACCTCATTGCAGGCTGATATGTAGAGCAGGGGTCAGCAAACTCTTCCTGTAAAAGGGTCAGATGTTAAAAATTTTGGGCGTTGTAGATCATTTTGGGCATTGCAGATCATACCGTCTCTGTCACAACTACTCAACATTGCTGTTGTAGACAATACAAACAAATGAGAATGGCCGAGCTCCAATAAAATTTTATCTATAGACACTGAAATTTGATTTCATATAAATTTCCCGTGTCATGTTATTCTTTTGACTTTTTTCAACAATTTAAAAATGGAACAATCATTCTTAGGTCCGAGCTGTAGAAAAACAGGTGGTAGGCTGTAAATATTGGTCGGCTGGCTCAGTTTGTCTACCCCCGAGCTAGATTCTATTTGTACCCCAAGTTCTTACATTAGGTGGTTCTTATTCACCTAAGGGTCTAGATGAGGCCCAGTGAGAGATTACTATTATTTTTTGTTAAATATTTTACAGTTTTTTTTGTGGGGGACAGAGTCTTGCTATGCTGCCCAAGCTGCTCTGGAACTCCTGGCCCCATGGAATCCTCCTGCCTCAGCTTCCCAAAGTGTCACGATTACAGGCGTGAGGCAGCACACTCAGCCCTAGAGGGGGATTATTCAGTTTGAACTAAAACCCAGACTTCCTGCTGCCCAGTCCATTGCCCTTTCCATCACTCTAAGCTGCTAATTTAGTCATGATTTCATATGTGCTCTTTGTATTCATGTGGTGCAGAAAATAGCCGTGTGGTCAGCGGCCCTTTCCAGGCGCTGACCATGTAAGTAAGGGTTGTCCTCTCATTAGCAGCCAGTGGCAACCTAATTTTGTCAAGCCTGACTCCAGGCTTACCCACCCTTTCGTTTTACCTCTCTTGGGTTGCGCAGGCCCGGGACGCCCATCTGTTCTTACTATTTAAGTCCCTTTTGTCTCATTGGCGGCTTTCTGAGCAGCTGCAAAATATGTTTTTAACTTTTAAGTGGAAGTTGGGGTCACTGGCATCGAGCCTGGAACAGTCACTCTCAGCAAGAGCGCTTTGAACTCTGACATTCTCTAGTTTTACGGACTCGGGTGAGTGTTTTACTCCTCCCAGCTGCCAAGGGCTGGACTTCCTTCCACTGTGGGCAGTAATTAATGAGGCATTTATTTGCTCAAGTAGTGAGGGAATAATGTGCATTCTTCTGTTGCTGTCCTCGGAATACGCTTAGTTGCCTAGCACCACAGCCCTCTGGCTGGTAGTCCCTCCTCGCGGCTCATCTGCTCGGGTCTCCTTGCGGCCCCCAGCTCGGCGACCGGGACGCAGACAAGAACAACAGGTGTTCACGCGAGCTCAGTTTGAACTAAAACCCAGACTTCCTGCTGCCCAGTCCATTGCTATGCCGCCCCCCACCCAGGGGGACCAAGTTGCGCGGCAAGTCTCGGCTCAACGTGGAGTGCGTGGGCTACCCGCCCAGCCTGCTCCTCCAGCACAGGATGCTCCTGGCAGGGGTCACGCCACGGAGCCACCGCCGGTAAGTCACGTGAGCCCCCGCGCCCGCCCCCGCCCCCGCCCCCGCGCCGCGCCCGCCCCCGCGCCGCGCCCGCCCC
>CAUYQU010042260.1:0-30884 GCA_963574635.1 Cheracebus regulus
TTTCTCCTTTTCTCTCTTTTTCTAAAATCTCTTCCTCTTTCTTTCTCTTTCATTTTTTCTTTCTTTTGCTGTTTCTTTCTTTCTCCTTTTCTCTCTTTTTCTAAAATCTCTTCCTCTTCCTTTCTCTCTTTCATTCTAAAATAATAATAATAATAATAATTAATTGGATTTTATGAAAATTTAAAACTTTTCAAAAAAACAAGGACATGTAAAGCAATTCAAAATCTAGAAGAAAGTATCTGCTGTAAGCATGTATTAACAAAGCACTCTTATCTAGAATTGTGAAAAGAACTCTTACAACTCAATAATAAGAAAACAAAGTATACAATAAAACACAGGTGAAAATTAAAGAGGTTTGTCACTCAACACAATACAGGAATGCAGATGACACAGGACGAGGCTCAGCACTGTCACACAGTAGCCAGCTGCAAATTAAGACACAGGGATGCCACCACCCCGCCCCCTGCGTGACTTGAACGGTCAAAAGTGTGGCCACACCAAGTGTCATCCAGGATATGCAGTCACTAGGGCTCTCACGCTTTGCTGACAGTGATGCCAAAAAAAAAAAAGGCCATTTATTGTTAATTTAAATATAAATTTACCATCTGACCCAGAAAAGTTATCCTTAGGTATTTGCTCAAGAGAAATACAAATATTTGGCCCAAACTGGGAAACCCCAAATGCTTGTTTGCTAGAGAATGAATAAATTGTGGTCTATCCATAGAATGAAATAAATTTGGCTACAAAAAGAGAGAAGAAAGCCCTCTGATATAAACAACAATATGGTTGAACTGCAAAGGGCATCATGGTAAATTATGATTATGATTTTTTGAGACAGAGTCTCGCTTTGTCACCCAGGCTGGGGTATGGCGGTGCAGTCTTGGCTCACTGCAATCTCTGCCTCCCAGGTTCAAGCACTTCCCCTGCCTCGGCCTTCCCCACCAACACCGTGTAGCTGGGATTATAGGCGTGCACCACCACACCCCCTGGTTTTTGTACGTTTAGTCGAGATGGGGTTTTACCATGTTGGCCAGGCTGGTCTCGAACTGCTGACCTCAAGTGATCTGCCCACCTCGGCCTCCCAAAGTGCATCATGGTAAATTTAAGAAGCCAGCAAGACTGCACAAGTTATGAAATTCTAGTGAAGATAGGGCCACAGTGACAGAGCGTGGATAGCGACGGCCAAGGCCAGGGGCTGAATGCCGAGGCCAGCAGGGGCCTTTGGTTTCTGGAACCACCCTGTCCCTCAGCTGAGTGAGGCCTGCACAGAGGGTCACGCCTGCCAGAACCTGTCAGATTTTGCACTTAAATCTGTGGACTTGTTTGCAGGAAAATTAGACCTTTATAAAGCTGACCGAAAAGAGGGGCCCCGGAGTCCTGAGAAGGGAGGGGCAGCAAGGCGAGAAACAGAGCACGCAGATGGCGCCTTGGAGAGTCTGCTTGAGAGGAGAGACAGAGTGGCCCCGGCTGCCCTGACCTGGCCGGCGTCACACCAGTCACCACTAGAGACACGGACTCAGTATCTAAAACACCTGAGCACACCCTGTGCCGCAGTGTGAGGGTCCACCGTTGGGGACCCCGCTATCAGGGCCCTGCCATCACCAGTGCCGGCAGAGGAGAGGCGGCCTCAGGGGCTCACCCGCGTCTACTGTGCTCACTCTTGAGAATCATCCTCACCACCCATGACCTTGCAAGGAGAACCAGGCAGGCGGTGGTGTGAGGAAGGTGGGTGGGGAGGAGCGATGGGTGCTTCGAGGCTGCCCTGAGGGACCAGGCGGGATCTCCATAGGAGAAAGTGACCGTGGGGTGGGAGGGACCCAGGGGCTGCCTTGGGGACACCCCTGGATGGGCCATGGGGCTTCCGTATGAAGCTTGCTAAACAGTGTGTGATCTGGACTTTGAGACCTGGGATGGTGTCAGGTCAATGCACTGACTTTTCCTGGCCCTTAGAGACCCATGCCGAGGCTTTCTGCGGGGGAGGACAGCAGGCTGGGGCTGGGTAGAGAGGGTGACACCTGCCCCACGGTGGGCAGAGGAGAGGAGCACAGAGGTGCCGAGGGAGGCAGGGTGTGGGCTCAGCACCAGGGCCTGCAGCTGCCTGCCAGTTCACCTGTGGGCTTTCACCAGGTACCCACTGCCTTGTCGACATCCGTGCTCTGGGATGCCGGGTGTTCTGGTACAGAGTGGCTAAGAGAGCAGTGACCACTATCTGAGGCCCAAGTGGTGGCAGCAGCTGGAATCTCCTACATCAGGGACAGCTGCGCCCAGGGCCGCTGGCATCAGAGGACACAGTGGGATTGTGTGACAAGAGCCTTCAGAAGAGCTTCAGTTCAGTGTGTGGGGGGCCCTGGGCTCAGACATCGCCAGGTACCATGCGGACCTGGGTTCATCTCTCGTCATAACCATGACAGGACGGGAAGGGACTCCATCTGTCCAAATGACAGCAGTAAAATGCAACCTTGTTTTTCTGGCCTGACATGGTGAGAAATGGGATACTGGAGCCGCATGCAATCCTGGAGATTAGAAAACCAATGCTACAGGGAAGTGTTGAGCAGACGGAAGGTTGCGGAGAGGCCGAGTTATTTGACCATCATTCTGAGTACAGGAGTTAGGTGGGGGCTGAACCTGACTCCATAGAGAGGCTGAATCCTGAATGCATTCTGTAAGCAATGAAATTGCCTTTGAAAAGTAAGGGTTTGAGATGAAAAGACCTTCATTTCCAGAAGCTGGATACCAATGTCAACGCTGACAGAGAGCCAATGAAGGAACATGCAAGGTAGAAGATTCTAGAAAGACAGTTGTGGATGTGCGCTGTATTTCATGAGTGCTCAGAGAGCACCTGGCATGCCACACTGCAGACTCGACATTCAGCTTCAAGGAAAGGTGAGATACATCCGAGAGCTCTGGGCGTTACCTAGTTCACCTTTTCACACACCAGTGTGGTGACACTCACAAAACCAGCAAACTGGTCATCACCGTGCTAAAATCCCAGTTACACAACGAGGAAGCAGAAAGTTGTGTTTCGCACTGACACACCAGCCTGCATCAGAGCGCTGCATACGAATTGCACGTTGGGCTCAGCTGGCCTGGATCAGCTACGCAGGGTGTGGCTGACGATGGCGAATGAGCTTCTGGGTCTCAAAGCAAACACTTCTCTTGCTCCGGGAGAGACATTAAGTGAAGAGTCCAACATGCCGGCAGTGCCCACCTGCCTTTGTGGCCTCCTGACGGCGCTTCCCAAAAGTCCTGTTTGTAAATCATGTGTGCTGGTAAAAATAGAGCTTTCAGATTCAGCTGGGAAGACTATTTGTGGGCATGAGATTGAGAGTATTCCATTAGGGCGATTCACTCTTAAATTATTATTTTCTGTAAGCTTTAGTGTTCTGAAAAGATTTTATTTTAATGTAAAGTGCCTGATTCTGCAGTCTTCAGTAAGGCAATAACTTTTCATTAACTTCATTTTTCATTTTTATCTTTCTTTGAGTGTTGCAGAACATAGCATATGATTTTGAATGTCATGTAATAACAACTCTAAAATTATCTGCCCTTATTTCCATTTGACACTAATATTTGATATGTTAACTTAAGCAGATCTCCAAATGTAGGTCCGCCTCGTTTTGCCTTGGGTGATAATAAGAGCTGTCAGTTTTACATCTCCTATTGAATTCATGTGGCTGATGACAACTAATTTCTTTTTTAAAAAATGTGTTCATGCGTGCGTGTGTGTGTGTGTGTGTGTGTGTGTGTGTTAGGGAGTCGGGGCTGCATGTGAGGGGAGAGAGGGATAGAGAGAAAATGAATTTCAACTGGCAACAAGAAAGAAAAAATGTCATATTTTATATTTTTGATTTGTTTAAATGATCATGATTTTGCAGAAGTGATCAAAAGTGACTTCCAACTTAAAACAACATGCAGACTTCCTTTCATTTTAAACATTAAGGTGAATCCATCATAAAAGATGTACTCATTTTACAAGGTGTATGCTGTTTAATTATATCACAATAATATCTGCACATGGTTTGGTAGATTAAGTCGTACGTAGAACTCACAATAAAACAAATGTACCCTGACTGCTCTGAATCTCAAATTAGGATTTTAATCTTGATCATATGCAATCACCTGTCAACAGCTCCTTTTAGACCTCGTGGTGGCTTTTCTGCTGTGACAGGAACTGGCTGGTTTACCCCCAACCCAGCGCCGGGCACCTCCTTAGGAATCTTGCCCAAGGCACTCCTCCATTCATTTCCCGCTTCTGCAGTCCTGGGTGTTTAACTGGCTGTTTTGGAAGAGGGAGGCCTCCTGGGCTTCCTTAGGCCACCTCCCCAGTCCGCTTCCCAACTCCCATCTTCTGGAAACTTTATGTTTAAGTTGCCAGATCTGACGACCATTTTTTACTTTTCCCCTCCACTGCATCTAAGTTTTCTAAGCTTTGTCAGTTGATCGATTCTAAAAGTTGACCATCGGCAGGAAGTTTTCATGCTATTGTGAATAGGAGGTGTTCTCTGAGGGACCAGGTGGTAGACGGCGGAGTGTTCTCTCCTGGATCATCTGGGTTTCAGGGACCTGTTACCTGCAGAGCTGACCATGCGGTGGCTCAGGCGATGGGCGGCACAACTCCAGGGTACACTGTGTGCTCAGCTGCTGTGGGCCTCGTACTCACTAGAGTCATGCCATCCTCTTTAATCCAGTTCCTTCTTTCTTATTTGCTTTTTATTTTCATTAGATCCTCTTTCCCTCTTTCTCTTTCCACAGTCCTTGCTGGGTCTTGAACATCACCTGCTCCTTTGAGTCACCTGTGGAGGCCCAGGTGTCTCTCTATAGCTTTTCTTCTTTGGAGCATGGAGCCTGCTTGCTCTCCAGGCCTCTGATGTCCAGAACCACCCTTCCTGGGAGCCCTCCTTGGGTTCTCTTTCTGAGTGTCTGAGGATGTGCGCACAGCTCGGTGCCTCTGGAGACTCTGACTTATGTGCGTCAGTTCCGTGGGGCATGGAATCCTCAGTCAAAGCCTGTCCCCTTTAGAACTACAGAAACAATGGCCTAAGGATTTGGGTTTTGATGAGAAACCTACTAATGGTCTGATTCGTTTATTTGTAGATAACAGTTTAGTTTTTTCTTGGGGAGATTCTGGAGTTCTCCTTTTACCACATTTCAAAATGTTGTAAGCACTTGTTTCTTTTACATGAACTGGGCCAGACACTCAGCAGACACTTTGAAAATCGAGACACACATGTCAGCTGTGAGCAGTTCTCCCCACTGCTCGTGGTGACTTCTCTCCTTCCACGCTGTCTCCTTTCCCTGCCTGCTCATCATGAGAACCGGGCAAGTGAAGAACTGACTGAGCTCTCCGTGTGTGTGCAGGACTCAGCCTCTGGCAAGCCTTCCTGATGGCTTGGGGACTTGCAACTGTCACGTGGGAGGACATGGTTTCAGGAGCCAGCTCTGTCATTTACAGCCATTTTAGGGAGGATTGGGTCAACCTACATAAAGTGTTTTGCCCACCAAGGAGTAAATGTCCAGCAGTCCAGTGGGGCCCTGAGTCCCTGATCCCAGAACCTGTGAATGTGTCAGAAGGCATGGGTTAGGAACTTCACGGGGGGACTGAGGTTGTAGACTTTGAGAGGGGGAGATTTTCCTCAATGACCCAAGTGGTCCCAGTGCGCTCCCCTGAGCCTCTAGAAGTGGCAGAGAGAGACAGAGGAGGAAGAGGAGGCAGGTGGGGTGGGAGGGATTCCCATCTGGAGAAGGACTCAGCCTGAGGCATCTGCCTTCACTGTGAAGACGTCAGGCAAGGGAGTGCAGGTGAAAACACCCGTAGCTGACAGCGGTGGGGAGACGGCAGCCTCCACCCTACACAGCCCCGGGCAGGATCTGCTGATACCCTGAATGTCCTGGGAAGCTGGCTTTTCCTCAGGGCCACCAGGTAGGAGGCCAGCCTGGCAGACACCTGGACTGGAGCCCTGTGGGACTAGCCGAGCTATCAGCTTCCATTTGTTAAGGCAGCAATCGATACCTGAAACCCTGGTCTGAGAATAGGAGCTGGATTCCAGAAATCAGTTCCACCTGCAGATGCTCCATCTCCTCGAATTTTAGAGAGCAGAACTCCCTCCGGCGTCTGGGGAGGCCCCACGCCCTGCCAGCTCAGCCCCTCCTCACACCCCCTTGGCTGTACCTCCCACCTTCCTGCCTTGACCATCCACACTGTCCTCCTGGAATAGCTTGGAAGCTTTTCCAGCTTTTCACTCCCCTGGCCTGACAGGGTTTGGCTGTGTCCCCACCCAAATCTCATCTTGAATTCCCACGTTTAGTGGGACGGATCTGAAGAAGTAATTAAATAATAAGGATGGGTCTTTCCTATGCTGTTCTCCTTATAGTGAGTACGCCTCACAGGATCTGATGGTTTTAGGAAGAGGAGATCTCCTGCGCAAGCTCTCTTCGCCTGCTCCACCCATGTGAGACGTGGCTTGCCCTCCTTGCCTTCTGCCGTGCTTGTGAGGCCTCCCCAGCCACGTGGAACTGTCCTCTTTGCTTTGAAAACTGCCCAGTCTTGGCTATGTCTTTATCAGCAGCATGAAAACCAACGAATCCGTGGCCTTTTCATGCTTGCTGGTAAATTCTCCTCTATGTTTTCCTACTATTTTAATAGGGGCTTCAGGAGGCAGAAGAGATAAATGATTGCTTGCTCTATGAAATTGAAGAAAGGTGCAAATGACACAATCTAAAAGTTTGCCAATGAGGCTAAGGATGTTGGATTGGAAAAATCCTGTCATCCTCAGATAGGAAATATAAAATCAGAGTTTAGAATCAGTGAATTTCAGCAGCGGGTGGAGTTGACTTTGGCTCCCAGGCCTGCTACCAGCCGTATGACGATGAGCAAGTGACCAGAGCCACCTGAGCCCTAGTTTGGAGACACATATTTAACCCTAGGGTTACGTGGGGAACTATATGTACTAATATGGGCTAGGAGGTTAACAGAGGCCCGGGCAAAATTAGATGTTTTAAAAATCATGCCCATATCACAAATAAACGTGCAGTGTAGAGTGTGACTGCTACCACTTTTCTGTAGTGGAATAAGTCGTCTCAGGACAGTGGTAACCTGGGCACAGGGGAGTTCTCACCGCTGGAGGTACAGACTTATTTACCTAGATCACTCCTTGGGGTTCACACCAAGTCACAGCATTTCTCTGGTTCCCCAGTCACGTGGAATCCGTGTTATAGTGTCTATGCATGGTGGAAAGGGTGATTCTCTTCTCATCTTCCCGCTTGTAAAGCCAGGGATTCGACCAGAAAAGCATGTGTTTCCACAGCCTTCTCCTTCTCACCCTCTGCAAGGGGGGTGGAGCAAAGGAAGAAAACCCCCAGGTAAAACCCTCTCTGAACATGGGAGAGCCACCCTGCATCCGGCCTCTGCCACCCCCGGTGTAAGCACATTCTCTGGCTCACACATGCCTCACACATATGCACACCTCACACACATGCACACACACACACATGCACATACACACAAGGAGCCCATACCTCTCTTGTAAAAGTGCCATATGTTCGAAGCCCTTTTCTGCAAAATAATAAAAGGAGCTTGACATAGGTTGTATTAAAAAAGACTTGGCTTCTCTACTAATAAGGCACAGTCATGTTTTATTTCCACAGATTTCTGAATGTGACTCCAGTATTGGGACATTCTGGTCCTTATGTTGCTCTAAAGTCAATTCTGTATAAAACCCTTTCTTATCTTTTCTTGTATCCAGGACCCAGCTAGTAACCTGTGAGCCATATCCAGCCAACCCCTGTGTTTGTATGAATCACAAGGTGAGAATGATGTTTACAATTTTAAAATGGTTAAACAAAAGACTATTTCATGGCACATGACAATTACACAGAATCCACATGTCAGTGCCCATCAGAAAGGTTTTCTTGGTACAGAGACACTCTGACTACTGTGGCTGCTTCGGCTCTGCAGTGGGGCGGAGTCAGGCAGTGGCTGAGACCCTGTTGCTGCAGAGCCTGGGGTCTTTCTGCCCAGATCTTTGCAGTGAGAGCTATCCACCCTTGTCCTGGACTGGATGCCCTTGGGTTCCATCCTAAGCAGCACTGCCAGGTCTGTCTCCTAATCGGCAGACACACCTGTACGAGTGTGTGACATGCGGAACACCTGCAGAATCATCCACCTGCACATTCACTCACATGTATGAGTGACGTGCAGAACACCTGCAGAATCGTGCATCTGCACATTCACCTGTGTGTATAAGTATGTGACGTGCAGAACACCAGCAGAATCATGCATCTGCACATTCACCTGTGTGTACAAGTATGTGATGTGCAGAACACCTGCAGAATCGTGCACCTGCATATTCACTCACATGTATGAGTGACATGCAGAACTCCTGCAGAATCATGCATGTGCACATTCACTCACATGTATGAGTGACAAGCAGAACACCTGAAGAATCGTGCAGCTGCACATTCACCTGTGTGTACTAGTGTGTGATCTGCAGAACATCTGCAGAATCGTGTACCTGCATATTTACTCACATGTATGAGTGACATGCAGAACACCTGCAGAATCGTGCACCTGCATATTCACTCACATGTATGAGTGACATGCAGAACTCCTGCAGAATCATGCACCTGCACATTCACTCACATGTATGAGTGACAAGCAGAACACCTGAAGAATCATGCACCTGCACATTCACCTGTGTGTACAAGTGTGTGATGTGCAGAACACCTACAGAATTGTGCACCTGCATAGTTACTCACATGTATGAATGACATGCAGAACTCCTGCAGAATCGTGCACCTGCACATTCACCTGTGTGTATGAGTGTGTGATGTACAGAACACCTGCAGAATCGTGCACCTGCATATTCACTCACATGTATGAGTGATGTGCAGAACACCTGCAGAATCGTGCACCTGCACATTCACCCATGTGTACGAGTGTGTGACATGCAGAACACCTGCAGAATCACACACATACACAAGTGTGTGAAACACAGACCACAGCGCCTGCAGAGTCACATGTGTACACAAGCGCGTGAAATGTAATGCACATGCTGAGTGTTTGATGTAGTGTTTGATTTTCCCAACATTTCTTTGACTTTCTATCATTTAATACAGTCCTGTGAGGTGAACAGTGGGAGGTGGATGCTCCTAACATCCCTCAGGAAGGGAAAGCTGGAGCTGAGATTGGCTCCCAAAACTGCCTACTCCATATCCGTGACCCCACATCCAGGGGTGGCCTGTGAGCTCCCACACTTTCATCCCACGCCTGGTGTCCTGCACACCATGGCTGCTCATCTGCTCCTCGAGTCCTAGAGAATATTGGGTGACTTCAGGCATCCCTAACCTCTGTGAACCTCAGATGCTTCATGTTTAGAAAAGAAAGCAGCAACCCTTCTCCATGCCTGGTCTAACAGCAATTAGCAAACAAGGTGAGAATGATGGATCTCTTCCCCCACTCGCACCCATCACAGGAAAAGTTTCTCTGAGGTCCCCAAGTGAGTGAAGCTGGGCCCCGGCCTCCAGGTCTCACCAGCCCTCCTGCCCCCTGGCTGTCCTCCTGTGTCTTTGCAAAAAGGTGGGGGAGCAGGCCAGCATGCCAGTGCCTCCGTGGACACAGTGGCCTCCGTGGACGTTAGAGTTGGGCCCAGGGGACAGGGTCTGTTTAAAGCTTAGGTCTGCAATGCCTGGGGACACTTGGACCTGTAGTCAGTTTCAGCTTCATGTGGACACAGACAGCAGTGGAGGAATGGGCCTGTGGGAGGGTTGACAGATACACTCTCACGTCCTCTCTCCTCCCTCTGCACATGTGATCTATATATAGTGCCTGTATTTCAGCAGAGGTTTCTTCTCTGTATAGATTTTGAGGTTTTTGTTTTAGTGTGGAGAAATGCACTAGGCATGATAAACCCTTTTCACAAACAGGGAGAAATAAATACTTCCCACAAAGCAGATCATGAAGCATATTTTTTCCCAGGGAGCTCCATTATTTTAAAAGCCACTCCTTTTTTTCATTTTTACTCTAAGGGCCTGGGCGGGCGGGCTGCTGCTCTCTGACAGCTGTCCCCGGCCATCACTCACCAGGGGGCGAGGGTGCCATTGCTGAGCAGCACATCACCATCAAGTCAATCGGCCTCATCCTGCCTCCAAAAGAGGGAGGGATGCTCCGTTGGCTTCTGTGGAAAACATTCTCCAAGCAAGCTCCCTTGCTCAGGCTGTGTCTTCATCTCCCCACCCCCACTTTTCTGGTTTTAGTGAGAATGCCATGAACACTCGTATTCTTCAGGGTCCTCTTTTGGTGCTGGATTTCACCATAGCTGCCAGAGGGGAGGTCAGAGAACCCTCAGTCAACAGTTGAGCCAGCAGAAATATAAACATTGCCTCATCCTCTCCTCCTCCTGCCCTGGAGCCCTAAGAGGTTTTCTGTCCATGTCATTGAGGAGGGACCCCATGAGCAGAGGAGACTGGGGGGCTTCTATTCCAGATGTTCTCATCACCATGAAATCTCTGCAAGAACCACATAGAATGGAAACAGGTATAGGAGACAGAGCCTCTATTCTACTTCCGTGAAATGGGCACATCAGTTTCTTAAAAACAATGCAGAAGAAACAACCGAGCATCTTTCAAGGAAATCTAACCACCTGTTCGCCTGACTGCCCCTTCCTAGTGCTTCTGTGGCAGATCACCAGCCGGGTGGCCTTCACCAACAGGAATTCATTTTCTCACAGTCGGGAGGCCAGGAGTGTGCAGTCAAGGCTGCACTCCCTCTGCAGCCTTTTGGGAAGGTCCTTTCTCGTCTCCTCCAGGCAGTGGTGCTGCACCCTTGGCCTCTCGTGACGTGCAGACTCCTCGTTCCCATTGCTGCCTCCATCCTCACCTGGTCTCCTCCCACCATGAGTCTGTTCACATTCCCTTCTTCTTATAAGGACACCTGTCACTACCTTTAGTGCCACCCTAATTCAGCGTGACTTTATCTTAACTTGATCACGTCTGCCAAGACTCTATTTCCAAATAGGATCACATTCACAGGAGTGGTTTAAGACTTCAACACCTCCTTTTCAGGCACACAGTTCAACCCGCAGCACCTGAGCTCCTGAGATAATTCAAGTTTTCGTTTCACTGTAGACATTCATATACTGATTTATGCATCTATCCTCCTGGCTACACTAAGCCCGATAATCAGACATAGGATCCTGGGTAGCAGAAAGTTAGAGTGATGAGTTGAGTTATCTCAGGCGTAAATCCTCCCATGAGTGCTGTGCCTGGCCTCCTTCAGGACTTCTCTGTAAATTGCAAATGTCTGGGAAGGCCTTGAGATCTACTGTCCACTGTCCACTTAGATCAATACAAGTTCTGTTTTTCTCAGGATCAGAAATGTTTTTCTCCTCTTTGGCATTACTTCTAGTTAATTTCCCCTCCTGGTCTGACCAAGCCTACTAGCTTCTGGGCACATAAGCTTGGAATGTAGGCTGTGTTTCTCTGGGAAACCCTGCCACTTCATGCCACTTTGATTCTAAATAATTGTATTTGTCTCCCATTATGCAATTGATAAAATTAACCTAAACCAAAGGTTGGCTTTTACCTGTTTTGTTAGTAGCCGTGGTCTCCCGAGGCAGTCAGCCTGTAGAGGGGTCAGAAATCGCCCAAGTCCATTCCGAAGACTGCACAGAAGCCACATCTATGAGCTTGAATAAATCCAATGGGGGAGCCACCCCACCACAGGACACCACCCAGGTGGTGGCCAGCCCAAGGAGGAAGATTCTGTTTTTCACAAAGCTGAGATAAGACATGGTCACTTAAAGCCATTCTCTTCTCTGATCTTACTGGAACATGAATGATCACGCTTTGGGTTTGTTTTGGATGAAGCAATGGCAGCTTCTGACAACTTCTATTCTTTCTTTCTATCTAGGAATCCTCATTTCCCAGTATGCAGCTGGGACATAATAGGTGCTCACTGATTGTCAACTTAGGGATTAATTTTCCTTGTTGGACACCTTTGTGAGTCTTGAAATTCCTAACATTCCTTAACACCCATAAATATTCTTCATGACTAGTTTGGGAAGCGTCTTTCAATATGGTGGCCCCATCAAGTGTGCCCTGCCTTCTTTGCCTGGTAGTTTGGATATTAACACAAGTGATTTTTCAAAGGCTGTATCCGTTTGGATGTTGGTTGCTGGCTCCTTGGTGGCCATTCCATTTTATCTCAGTAGCCACAGGCATCAGTGTGGACAGTGCAACTGAAGTGTGTCTTTGCCACTGCAATTCCTGGCATGGTGGTCACTGATCTCAAAGTCACAATGGTCATCCCAGTAATGCCACTACCTGGAATTGCATGAGTCAGTTCACCTCTGTGAGATTTACCTCCCTTTGAAATCTTTAGGATTCATGTTTCCAGTGAGACTAACAATATTTATCCTGCAGGGTCTGTGAGTGGCAACAGTGGGAAAAGAGACGGAAGGGAGGAGGCCCTCAGTGGACCCTGCAAGACCCACTCTGTGCTCAGAGGTTTGGGCCTATGGCTCAGAGAGGCTGTCTACACCCTCACAGGCACAGCGATGGCCACGGCCCGTGTCTGAGCCAGCACCAGCTGTCCTGTGGCTACTCCGGGAGGCTCTTGGCACACAGGAGGTTTGCAATGAATATTGCTTTCCATCTTTATTTTAATTTTATATTTTCTACTTTGAAATTCCTATCAGCCAGCATGCACCATGGATGTTGCATTGCTTCTATGCCCTGGTTTGATAATATTAGCAGGTGGCTCCCCTGCCTTGAATTCCTTGTGAATGAAAGTGTGGTCAGCTGCGTAGAACAAGGTGGTGTAGGAAGGAAACAGGAAGGACCGCCCCAGCAGCCCAGGGCCTCCGGAGCCCCTCGCAGACACTGTTTCTCCCGCAGGGATAGGAGGCGCTATTTTATTCCCCTCAGCACCATCCCTTTACAAATGTTTTATTGGGTTATGTGCCAAGTCTAAACAGTTAGTGAAATGCGGGCAGTCAGGAGACCCCTGAGACAGAAACCTTCCTAAGGAAGCGAGGTGTGAAGCTGAGCGGGGCAGCAGCTGTTTCTGGGTGGGGGCTTCTCTCTGGTGGGAGTGAATCAGCCCTAAGACCCTGGGATGCTCCCTGCATTCTGTGTTTCACTCCACACCTGTCTCCATCCAAAACGCAGCAGCAGCCTTGACAGACGGGAAGCCACGTGTGGGCCATGTGGAGGCTGCTGGCTCCCCTTTCCAGAACCTTCTGCCTCCTGACATGTGCCAGCTCCTCTCAGGGCGGGAGTGTTCGCTTGGGTCTGTGTGGCTCCTGAGAAGCGACCTCGGCGCTCGGCAGGGTGGAAGTGAAGCTTGGAGGTCTTCCTGGGTGAATCTCATCAGTGCTGTGAGGAAGGCGCAGATGTCAGGTCGTGAGATGGGCTCCAGGCAGGACTCCTGGTGCTGTGGAGCCACAGAGAAATGCCACCTCAGTTTAAAACGAGGCCAACCCATGCTGGCTCGGAGAACAGATCTCATTGGTTCTCATGACCAAATCCGTTTGTGAATTTTTATGACACAGCGTGGGCTGTATGAACACAAACCCAACTTCGGAAGACATTTGAAGCAGCGCTTATCAGTATTTTTGTCACTGCGTGGGACTTTTTTGTATTCCTAAAGCAAGCCATACTTTCCGGCCACAAGAACATTGCAATGACACAGGACAAAGGCAGTATTTTGGCAAAGATTGATGAATGTGCACAACTGAATTTCCACAAAATGAATACGTTGTGTAATGAAAACGCCGCTAAAAATTAAAGCAAAATGGGGAGCTTTTCCATTCTTTTAAGTGGTCATATTTTAAGAAATACTTTATGAAGTAAGATCACATTTTAAGTCCAAAGGAATGTGTTTTTAAATTTAAAAACACATTAAAAATGTTAAATGAAAATGCTGACAGCCACATTTACACTAATCACAAGAAAAAGGCCAGCACCTTCCACCATCTGTGCAGACACTTCTTTGTCTAAAATGCGTCAGAGTCAGAAAATAATTTTATAATTATTTAGGAACTTGTTTTAAATTTTCCTTCCATGTCAAAAGTGTGTTTTATAATAATTATGTCATTTCGGCTTTAAAAGCACATTACACTTTTTGCTGAAATGTCAATTCAGAGAGCTTACTCCCATTTTGTGCTGTAACTGGTGGCTAGAAGTTCATACTTGCTTTGGAGAAAAGTTATAATTGTCTTCTAGCATTTGGATTTCAGTTTGTCAGAGATAACTGATTGTGAACAAAGTATACACTTTGTCCTCTTTATCAAACTGCCAGCATTCTGCAGGGATGAATACATTTTGCTTGCTTGTGTGTTTATTTTCAAATGATGGAAGTGTTTTTTCTCCCCCTAGAATCAAGCAGGTGCTGTCCTGGGCTGCCCAAGCCCCAGGGTTGAATGGGATTCCTTTGGCACGAGTGTGGCCAGGGGGTGGGTCCTCCTGGCTAAGGATGGTCAGTTTCCTGTCAGGTAAACAGTGGCTGCTCCAGTGGGCACACTTGCTAATTTAAACAACCCAAAATAACAGCAATATTAAAGATCAGTAACTGTAAAAGTGGTCAAACATAGGGGTCTGTGTGTAACATGGTGGCTGAAGGGTGCTTAGGACATTCGGAGGTATTCACTTGTTCCATGACATTTGTTTAGAGAAAGCAAGGTTGTTTTTACAAGTACATTCTCTTTCCGTTTCAAACATGTGATCACTAATGAACATGTCTTGGATTTGATTTTTAAAGAGAATCTTTTTTTTTTTTTTTTGAGATGGAGTTTTGCTCTCAGGCTGGAGTACAATGGTGCAATATTGGCTCATCGCAACCTCTGCTTCCTGGGTTCAAGCAATTCTCTTGCCTCAGCCTCCCAAGTAGCTGGGACTACAGGCGTGAGCCACCACGCCCAGCTAATTTTTGTATTTTTAGTAGAGCCAGGGTTTCACCATGTTGACCAGGATGGTTTCGATCTGTTGACCTTGTGATCCACCTGCCTTGGCCTCCCAAAGTACTAGGATTACAGGTGTGAGCCACGGTGCCCGGCCCAAAGAGAATCTTAATATAGATGTCTAAGCCATACCCTCAAATGTAAAAAAGTCTTGCATTGTCGATAAGACCACTGGAGTCTAGGTGCAGAGAGAAGCCAACAGAGCCAGAGACCATGATAGACTTCATGCTGTGTCCTGTCTCTTCACGCTGTGTTCCTTCTCAGCACCAACAATGTTCCTTCAGAAACCACACCTTTCCACAAAATTTGTCTACAAATAGCACATGCTAAATAATTGTCCCTTTATATTAAAAAGAGCATAGAAATATGTAGAGTAATATTATGTAAGTGCATGTGTATGTGAAGTGCATGTGTATGTTGTGTGTGTGAAGTGCATGCATATGTTGTGTGTGAAGTGCGTGCATATGTTGTATGTGTGAAGTGCATGTGTATGTTTGTGTGTGTGAAGTGCATGTGTATGTTGTGTGTACATATAAATTCACAGACATTTCCATCTTCTGAGTGACTTACAATAACTTGTGCTGTACAAGTGAGCGGATTAAAAGCTGATGAAAACATTTCCTCTACGGCTTCTTTCTCTCCTGGTCATTCCCTCTCCTCTGGTTCCCTTCCCTTCCTGAGCTTCTCTCTCCAGAATCCGCTGGACGGAGGCAAGCTAGGTGGGGCAGGCCTGGGGGCCATGGTGGCTGGGTGGGTGCTCCACGCCCAAGAGGGATGGTGGTCATGCCGGGTGGCCATGGTGGAGTTTCTGTGTAGGGTGTGGACGCCTCAGCAGGTTGAGGGGCATCCAGATGGGAGCAGCACCCCATGCTGAGGCCTCAGACCCCACCTTTGCCGAGTGTCCCCAACAGAAAGCGCATCCCTTCCTAATATCTTGGTGAGAAATCTGTATAACCTGATTGCAGGTATGCAGGTATGGTGAACAAACACAGGCAAATGGCCTTCTGCCTTCTCTTCCTCAGAAAACCCTGTGTTAACCAGGCTAAGAAAAGATAAATGAAAAGCTAATCACAAAAATAAAATGATAGTCTCTTCCTCTATGCTAACAACAGTGAGTGAATTTAGACGACTATTTCACCCATAACCAGTTACCTACATTTAAAGACTTACTGCTATGATAGCTAACAAGCATGCTACACTGGCAAAAGTTTGTGATTTATTAAGCACTGTCCACTACCCCTCTTCCTTTAATCCCACTAATTCCTAGGATAAGCTAGGTCATTCCACAATTTAAACAATTACCTGAATCACAGTTGCTTAGCTATCAAAGTTTATTTCATTCATGCAAAGTCCAGTGCAGATCAAGGTGATTTTCCAGGTCAGCAGCCCTCCATGGGGGCTCAGGATCCAGCCTCCTTTGGTCAGGAGCCCTCATCTCAGCCTGTGCTGTCCTTTCCTTTCAAAGGGCCAGTGCCGTGTAGGACCTGCACTGAATTTTAAGTGCATCTTCCTGCGAAAGGCATACATCACTTCTGCCTGCATTTCAGTGGCTGAGTCAAGTTTTAGGACTATCCTCACTTTCAGGGTAGGGGAGTCAAATGCTCTTAGGTATCCAGACAGAGAACAGGCCAAGAAAACAGAGAATGTCAGCTTTCTCCATATACCTTGCTCTGTGTGAGAGAAGAATTGGGATAATTCTCCCACAGGTGAAGAAAATCATGTTTATGCAAAGAAAATAAAATGTGCATGATCAAGAAACCGGAGTGTTGCAGACTCAGGACTCAAGAATAGTTTGGTTTTCTTTTTTCCCATGGTCAACCTTCCTCTCGCAGAAAGTGCTGCTCCCAGCAGGCTCCTGCTGCTGTTTTAAATGTCATCATAACACAAGGAGGCAGAGTGGGGCCACTCCAGGGAGCCAGCGGTGGGCTGTGGCAGGGAGATGACGGGGTGATGAGAGCTGGTTGACACATGGAGACAGCAAGGCCACGCCACTTTCACAAGAAGAGTTTTACCATCAAAGTAAAGAGAGGGGCTTTTGGGTTCTTCAGAGACAGCAGCAACAGGACACATGCGATGGAGAGGAGGTCCGCATGCCTCAGAGGGTCAGCAGGACCCACCGCGAGGCCCTCTCCGGCTGCACCCCTTCTTTCCTGTCACAGCATTTTAGTGTAAGGCAGCAGAGTCTGAGAGTGACCACAGGCCATCCGGCCTCTCACCTCGGTTTTCTTTCTGCAGATCTGAGCACCTTCAGGTCTCTCCCTGAGCTTCTATGCCCAGCTTTAATGGTTCCCGGTTGGCACCCTGTCAGGAATGACTGCCACACGCACACAGCCAGCCACCGCTTTCTGAGCTGAAGCTCATCTGAAAGTGTCACAGGCACCTCAGATTGAGTCCAATTAAACAAGAACTCTTGACTTCTGATCCTCGATCCACCACACATCCCTCTTCCTACTCCTACAGTCCACAGGAGCCACCAGCATCCTCATTCCCGTGGCCGGTCAGCTCAGGACTTCCTCTCATTCCTGGGCACAGGTCCATCTCATCCCTCGCAGGCCCAGCTGGTTCCACTTCAAACCCCAGGTTCCAGCACGGCCACCCTCCCTGTGCCCCCGCCCTGCACTCGCCCCGGATGGGCTCAGCCACCCTGCTCACAGCTGCCTCTGCTCTGCTTCTGGTGCCTGCAATCTGCATTCCCTACCACGTCACATTTATCTGTGACGTTTTTATTTTTAAACAAATCGGATAATGAAGGTCGCCCACTAGAAATGCTCCATCAGCTTCCTCTGCACCTGGAGTCACACCTGGGCCCTCCCTGGTGTCTGAGGCTCTGCATGAATTGGGCTTCCACCGTGCTCCTCACTGACCACCAGCCACCTTTAGGTTTTGTCCTTGGGAAGTCAGGATCTACTCAGCAGGAGCATTCCTCCACCGCATGCCCAGGTCTGTTTTGTGTGCTGTGGACCCAGCAAAGAATGCTGGGCCTGGTGGGACTTGACTCCCAGGGGCTCCCAGCGGTTCCAGCAAGGCGCTGCTTTCCCTCACCAGACTTACTTGGGAAGAGAAGCCGTGTGTGTACACTTGCGACTGTGGCTTGAGAGCATGTCGGAGACACGGGTACACGTCACGTCTGCATCGTCCAGGGCCATCCTCTCCTGTGATTTCATGTGGTGACACGCCTCCTGCACTGCCTGCTCTCCTCCCAGTGGGCACAGAAGGTTGAGCGGGTGTGAGCTGGGGAGCAGGGAGGACCCCCTGGGGTGTGGGAACTCCTGCTTACACCCCACTGGCATTGTAGGTGCCATGTGTGACGTGTGACTCCAGTCAAGTTGCTTAGGGCTCTGCTGGTCTCCATTCCCCATCACAGCATAGGACCGACGTCCTTTCTGCTGTGTGTACGTGCATCCATGTGAGGAGTGAGAAAGATACATGTAATAAGTGGTCAGTGTTAGTCCTACTGTCCCCAAAATTATTCAGCTGAGCACACGACATCTTTTTTTATCCCTGATGTGCATCAGAGATGGGAACACACAGAAATCTTTGCCAGTGGAATCCAGTTAGACGTCCTCTAGGAGCTGAGATGCAGATGCTTTTACACCTTTCTGCTTTCTGCAAATCAGTCACCTGGCGTTCTGCACGTTTATCTGGGGTTGCAGGAACGCCAGAGCTGCCTTGATTTGGGATTCCATGGGCTGCACCTGCAGGCATTCTTTACTTTCTTACAAATAGAGTTTTTGGTCCAGCAGGCTGGCCATGACATCTGGCCACTAAATTCGCATGACAGTCATGAAACGCTCCCATAATCAGTGACACAGGGTGATTTTCCGCCCCTGACAAGCCCCTGTATTGAGTATGATAACAGTTAACTTTGTCTTCATCTGCTGCTGGAGTATAATATCAATCCATTTGATGATCCGGCCAGCCAGGCCCAGCACTTCTGTATCAATCTTCATAGAGTGCTGCCTGTTGTCTAACAAAAAGCCTGAAATGAGATCATTCAATCACTTTCCGCTGGTCTGCTGTTCTCCTGGAGGAGTTTGAGCTCCCTGTCACTCTCCCACCTTTGCACAGTGAAAGCAGCAACGCTAATTGCCATGGAAATACCGAAATGCACCAGAATTGAGCTAACCATGCAAACCACGAGTAGAAATAAAGCAGGGGGAGATTCCACAGTGTCCATGCGTGATCCAAAGAAACTCAGCGTGGTGAAGTGCAGAGGGGAAGGGGGCTTTTCAGCCTCCAGGTTCTCCAAATGCTCTGCTGGGGAACCGATGGCTGCTCCTGAGGGGATGGTCGCTGCCTGGCAGTGTTCTTCAGAGATGGCTGAAGAGGGCTTCTGTTGGATGAGCAGTTACCCCCTGAATATCTTCTGGAGTTTCCCTAAATTTAAAACAAAATAAAAATGGTGTTTTGTTGTTGTTTTATTTTTGTTGTTGCTGTTTTGAGACAGTGTCTGTCACCCAGGCTGCAGTGCAGTGACGTGATCAAGCTCACTGCAGCCGTGCTCTCCTGGGCTCAAGGGATCCCCCCACCTCAGCCCCTAAGTAGATGGGAGTATAGGTGCACACAGCCACGCCCAGCTAAGTTTTGTATTTTTATAGAGAGGAGGTTTTGCCATATTGCCCAGGCTGGCCTCGAACTCCTGAGCTCAAGCAATCCTCCCACCTTGGCCTCCCAAAGTGCTGGGATTACAGGTGTGAGCCATGATGCCTGGCCATAAACATGTTTTGTAGACTTTTAAAAGGAAAATCAGAAAAAAATTCATCAACTTTAAAATATGTCATAATAATGTCAGAGGGGAAGATTGCACAAATCCACATGCGGTATTACTCACGTGTTAAAATAACTGTAACAGTGGGAAAGAAAGGAAAAATGAACATCCCAGCAGCTAACCCTCCTTTCTGCTGTTCCTACCCTGTTCTGAGCAGTCACAAATCCCATGACAATGAGTTTCTTTGTGTAATCAAAGGAAATGAAAAAGGATACCCAATAAGTCTAGAAACTTTTTCTCCAGTGAGACTGGAGGAAGAGTAAATGCTCATAGAAGGGGTAACACATTTCAGGGGATGGCCTTCATTCTTTCAGGAAAGTATCTGAGGTAGGTATAGACGTATGTTTCCAAATGAAAATCTTTTGGGCTTTCAGAGTTAGCTGAGAAACGTAAATGTCTTACCCATGAGATAGGATACATTTTCTAAAGTAAATTCCCACCAAGTCATTATTAATTTAAGAGCCGACTGAGGAATTGACCTCCAGCATGCTGAGTGAGGTGACTGAATGCCCACTGTCCACACCTGTGAAATCCTGTGGCTTTCTGAGGTGTCAGTAATGTGGCCAACTTCGAGGGAGGGCATATCGTTACAATCACGCTTCTGAATTACTCCAGGAATTGCTCCGGATAATGTGAGATATTATGAGAGGCTGTCATTTTCAGGTGATGTGGTGTTCCGTCCTGGGGCCAGGTGCCAAGAAACATGTTAATTATTTCCCTTAATACCAAACCTTTATGTTTTAAATACAGTCTCTCAGAAACCCAGGAAGCAGATGTGCAGCCATATAATACAGTGATGAGCCCAACCTGATATTAGTTAGGTGTGCCAGAGGGAATTGTAGGGTGTCGGCTCTGCATAACCAGCTTCTTTGCACATCTGTAGCTCAGGATTGGTCCCTGTGTGGCTTTTTGTGCGTTTGTTTTTCTCCTTCTCTAGGCAGCACAGGAAAAAGCAATGCTCCTAATTATTTCCTCATGATTTAATTTGGTTACAATTTATATACACACAGACACACACATACACACACACACACACACACCTGTTGGTGCATTATTAGAAACATGGAAAATCATATGAAAACACATAGAACTCATACCCCATGGGTAGAAATGAAACGAGATACAAAATACAGGAATCGTTTTTTTTTCTTTCTGTGAACAATTTCCTTTTTGATGATCTTAGAGTAAATGTGTGTATCAGTTGATTTAGTTTTTTAAAAGTGTAAACAGCAGCAAATCATCCACACAGTCTCAATGGGTCTGCAAAGCAGCGCTGGTTTCATAAAAGGTATGTGGACAGAACAAACATCCCCCTCATCCAGGCAATTCCTCCCACTCCCTCCGATCCCCAGTGTCTGGTGACCAGCTTTGCGGTGTCACCGATTTTTTCAATCATCCAAATACCCTCAATTCAATTAAGCTCATCAGCTCTCTGCCCATGGTCTCTGGATACGCGGCGCCCTCTGAGAGGGGATGAGGCGCTGTCCCCGTGAGATATGGTCCAATCAACAGCCCAAGTTTTACGTGTCAGTTTTGATATATCCCATAATAGCTGTAGGTTGTTTTGCAATGTCCAATGTTCTGTGAAGATGGGCTTTTCATATTCTTTATTGTTTTTTACTGACAAAATGTCGCCTGGACTTTTGCAGTTTCGTGAAATGAAACAACAGTAAAAACAATATATAATTTAACCCTCATTCACCTACCTGGGCTTCCCGGTACCGTGGCTGGTTTTGGTCGGGATGTAATAATGAGTTCCTGTTCATTGACCCTCATAAGCGCAGCCTTGGTGACTGAGCGCCACTCACATCCCACGGGCTGCCACTCACTGGGCGCTCCCGGCGTCTGTCCCCGCAGACCCGCCCCGGCTGCGGGCACCTCCGCCACCCATAATGATACTCCATGGCCTCTCGGAGTCTGGGCTGACAGAGAATGAATGAAGCCAGTCTTTCCAGAACGGGTGGAGGCTTCCGTGGCATTTGTGTACCTGGTGGGGCTCCATGTTCATTCAGCAGGTGGCTCCATGCGTCCCCAGCGAGCCTGATTTGTTCCTTTTTCACTCCCCTTCCACAACCCCGTTTTATTTCATCCCACGTGGAGACACCATCACATCAGGCGCTGATACCCAAGTCATCGCATTCTGGTACTCTTGGCTGCAGCCGGCTTCTCCTCCCCGGACAGGCCGCAGCGACACGCGGAGGGTGTGGCGATGGGCGTGCAGGTGTACGCGGGACACCCATGACTGCGCGATCATGACACACACACCTCGCCTGCTGTGGCAGTCTCCCGGCGAAGAGCCTGCTCCGGATCCTTGAGGACTGAGGCTCAGGGCCACTCGGGCATGGCTCAGCCGAGATTCCCTGAGATCCGAGAGCAAGGCACTCCTGCGTGTGAGGGCCCCGCCGAGCGTTCCAGCGCTCACCGCCTTTCATGGCGGCTGTCAGGGGTGAGCTGCGTCCCGGCATGGAGCCTGTTCCCGCCTCAGAGGCCTCCTCAGCGTCCTGGGTTTCCTGAACATTCTCCCCTGACACTCGGGGACATTCTGCGCAGAAAGCGGCTTCCTTTGAGATGGGTGTGTGCACAAGCAGATTGCACGGCTGCTAATTTGGAAAACAATTCCCCAAATGTAAGAAAAAGGTTTGTAGGCACAACTCTCTTATTTTTTTGTGGGCGGAAAACACCAAGAAAAACATGTGTATCGTGGGAAGTGGCCTCTGTCCACGACGGGAGTGACCACCGAAGATCCCGAGGACAGAGCAGGTGCCAGGAAGGAAGCTGCAAATGCAGCCTGACTCCGACCACACCACCCCAGTGCAGCCGCCCCGTGGGCAGAGGAGGACATGGAGGCCCGGAGACTTGAAGAACCAGTGCAGGTTAAAGCAGAACCTGGATTTTTGCTGAGGCTTGCCAGATCACAAAGCTCCCTGCCTTGTTTAAAAATGTCAGGGTGGGCTCTGCGGGCCCTTCCTGTGCGCAGGCGCAATCAAATGCGTTATTGCTTCTTTCTGTCTCTGACAAGGCCTTGTCCCCAAACCTGCAACTCCTGGGCACCTGCAGGCCCTGAGGATCGGCTGGTGTTTTGGGACTCGTAGCACCATGGACCCTGTCGGGCCACAGAAGCCACTGACACTTAGTGTGGACCTATATACCCTGTGTGGACAGGAGCCCCTGACACTTGTTCCCTCCTTTAGGGGCTGGCGAGCGGGACGCAAGGCTGGGGCCACGGGTGCCAGCAGTGGGGGGGAAATGGGCAAACACGAGGAGGCAGGAAAAGGCCTCCGAAACCGCAGGCAGGAGCAGGATCTCCCCCAAACGGGCACGTGGAGCCTCGGTCATGGTGTTTCCTGAAAGCTTAGGGCGGAAGCTACTGAGAGCATGAGTCACCTGCTCCACCCTCCTTCAGTCCTGCGGATGCTCAGGAAGAACCTGGACGCTTTGAAGGCTGCAAAGGCCGGCAGCTCCGCCCGGGTCCCACCCAGCCAGGTCATCTTCCTGCGCTTCTGTAAGTCCTGCCCAGCCAGGCCATCTTCCTGTGCTTCTGTAAGTCCTGCCCAGCCAGGCCATCTTCCTTCTGCGCTTCTGTAAGTCCTGCCCAGCCAGGTCATCTTCCTTCTGCGCTTCTGTAAGTCCTGCCCAGCCAGGTCATCTTCCTTCTGCGCTTCTGTAAGTCCTGCCCAGCCAGGCCATCTTCCTGCGCTTCTGTAAGTCCTGCCCAGCCAGGTCATCTTCCTTCTGTGCTTCTGTAAGTCCTGCCCAGCCAGGTCATCTTCCTGCGTTTCTGCACGGTGAAGGGGAGGGAGAGGGCTTGGGATGCTCTCTGCACGGCTGTTTCTGCTGCAGAATTGGGCTCTGCATCAAGGTGATCGGGGCCGGACTCGGCGCTGAGGACGGTGTGGAGTGCACGCTGCCTGGGCCAGCCTCATGTCACCCCAGCGCGGCAGCCACCGTCAGTTTGTGCCTTCCCAGGTCTGGAGCCAGACTGCGGCTTCTCCTGGATCCTGGTTGTTCGTGCTCCCTCCTCCTGCTCCCAGGCCCCTGACAGCCCTGCACTTGAGACACAGGCCTGAGCCGCCCTGAGCCACGGTGCAGGAGGTATGGGAGATGCCTGGAGACAAGGGCGGGCCACACAGCTCGCTCTGTCCCCTCCTCTCTCCCCATCCTCCCTCCCTCCCCTCCTCCCTCTCTCCCCTCACCTCCTCTCTCTTCCCTCTTCCCTCTCTCTCCTCCTCTGCTTGGTCTTTCCCTGTTTCTATCTTCAGATGTTTCTTACACAAAACCGTCATTTATTTCTTGCACAAAGCGATTTAGGAATCTCTTTACTGCTTGCCGTAAACATACACCTTATGAGCCTCATCTGAGGGACTCACCTACTGTCTGCTGGTAAAATAACACGTTTTATTATCCCACTGAGCCCATTTTACAATGAGATAACTGAGACCAAGGGGAATTAGTGACTTACCAAGGTCATGGGGACCTCGGCATCAAGTTGAGGATCACACTGAGGCCTCTGCCTGCGCCGTGCCAAACGGAGCTGAGAGGGTGAGCTGTTCCCAGGGTGGAGCAGCAGTGGGGAGTGGGGAGTGGGTTGGACCTCAGGGCTCTGCAGGTGCAGCCAGTGCAGGGAGCAAAGGAGAGCCGGAGGGGAGGCGTGGAGTGTCTTCAGGGAGGATTGAGCAGATGCATGCATGGCCGAGGTGAGCACGGGCCGCCTGGGTGACTGCGAGGCTTAGCCCAGTGAGTGTGGCACTCTGATTCCTGAGGAGTGTCTCTGCACTAATTTTAGAGGCAATGGGGAGACGTCTGAGCATGCGGGGGCCATATATGAGGAGGTCTCACTAAATCTTTGTAAAATGCAATCTTGCAGGGGTTTTCAAAAATGACTTCAGGAGTCTAAAGAGAGTCTATCATAGTGGAAGAGTTCTCGAAATCACATCAAAAGGTGAAAAGGGCAGAATGACACTGGGCAGGGAGCTGGGCAAAGACGTGGTTGTGGAAGGCATTGTCTGAGGCAGGAAGGACGTGGCCCTTGGCGTGGAGCAGAAGATGTGGGAGCAGTGTCGGCAGCGCCACTGTGAGGTCCCCAGCCTTGGGGGACCAGCATGCGCAGAATGTGGCTGGACCTGGGCGTGGCACATGGTGGCCCCCACTACTACTAAGTGCAAATGCTCACTTTGTCCTTGGTCAGAATTAGAGAGGGAGCAATAGATTCAGGGAGGCATTTGCATAAAACATGAGCTAAGAAGACCAAAAAGATTTTTTAGAAAGAGGAGGGGGCTGAGGTGAAAGTCTTCGGGAGAAATCTAATTAAGAGAGAGAAGGAGAAAGAGAAGCCTTACGTGGTTAAAAGGGGTTGACAGAGAAGGACAAGGCAGGGGAAGTGAGGAGAAGGGGAGGGGGAGGGGGAGGGAGGGGAAGGGAGAGGAGGATCAGTTAAATGCAGTGTCGGGTCTCATTTTTCTCAGCGTTTTTCAGCTGAGGACTCACTCGTCGCGGTTTTGAACATTTGTCATTGGTGGATTCTAAGTGAGTCTGCACGTTCGCTAGCACCGTTTCTGTCTTCTGGAATTCTTTCCCTTCTCTCTGTTCCTCCCAAATCCCTTCATCCTACAGGGCTCAGCCTAAGTCACCTCTCTCTCTTCTCTAAGCAGCACTGGTTGGTCTTCCAGGAAAAGTCAACTCTTGTATTGCTCCTAGGTGATTTCCTGTGTGTGTGAGTGATCACCACAAATAAATTATATTTCCTTTATGGCAAGAACTCACAGCAATTTGCAAGGTCTGTGTTCAAGGAAGAGACTTGAACTACTTTCAGACCAAATGACGAGATGAATCGCACACTGAATAAACTACAGTCAGCAGGACCGATCCCTCTGTGCAGCCAGGGAGAGTGAGGAGCAGGATTTGCTTTTATTCTGCTCTGGACAAGTGGGTACTGGGCACACTTTGCAGCAATTATTTAGCGGATTGCAAGCAGCACAGATCTGCCCTTGCTAAGGGAGGGAGGGACACAAAAAAAGTGAGCCCTGAAATTGCCCGCCATCACCCTGGGGCTTTTCTGAGTCTTAGCACAAGGAAGGGAAACTCTAGCAACATGTATTTTGCTGAGAGTTGAGGAGACAAACATCAGAGTCCATGGGGGCTGGGGATGGTGGAATTTGCAGGACTAAGGTCTGGAGAGGGCAGAGCTGTCCAGAAAATGAGCCCTGGAAACATGTACATGCACCTCGTTGAGTTCTGACTGAATGCCACTGAGTCCCACATATGTAGGGTGGACTCCATGGTTGGTGAACGGAACATTCCTGGAGCTCTCCTGGGTGAGAGGAACTCACATTCCAACCAGCGTAGAGGAAACTACCTATTCATCACTGGGACATGCAACGGATATCCTCAAAAAAACCCCACATCTTGGCATTCGAGCTAAAGTATTCTTCAAGCAAAGGGTAGTCTAGCCCCCACTTTGAAAGGACCAATCAAGTTTATGAGCAACTAATTGTGTAACTAAATTAAAACAGGCTTGACTACTTTTTAAAGCAAGAGTTGACAAACTATGGCCCAAGGGCTAAGTTGGATGCACAACCTGGCTTTCTAAATAAAGTTTTATTGGAACACAGCAGCACTCATTCGCTTGCATATTGTCTGTGATTGCTTTTGCACTGCTGTGGTGAGGATGAGCAGGTGTAACAGAAACCAGATGGCTTGCGAAGTCTGAGATATGAACATTTGACACCTGACCCTTCACAGGAAGGGCCAGCTTTAAAGAAGGAAAAAACCTCAGGCACTCAAAAAAATAATATTCATAGATCCCAGGATCCAAACAAAAATACTAAATATGTAAGAGAGCAGAAAAGTGTGAACCATAATCAGGAGAAGAAAAATAAATGAAAAAAGACTTACAAGTGAGAGAAATGGTGGGATTAGCACATAAACAATTAGTGTTAATATGCTCCATATGCTCCAGGTTTTAAGATAAAACATGGGGGAAAGGGTACCCAAAAGGAACAAATAGAATTTCTAGAGATAAAGAAATGTACTACCTGAAGTGAAACATTTATCAAAAGGGCCACAGAATATTAGATACTCCGGAAGATAAGATCAGCAAACTAGAAGGTACAGCAAGAGGAGATATCTAAACTGACATCTAATTAGGTATCTGTCTGAGGCACAATTAGAAAAAAACACAAGAGACAAATAAACAGAGGTCTCGTGACCTGTGGGACACCTTCAGATGCACTGCCTGGGTGTAATTAGGGCCCCAGAAGGGAAGAGGAAGATGAGGACAAGAAAGAATGATTATTTTCCCAATTTAATGAAATAAATTATCCAAACTCAGGAAATTAAGAAAAATGGAATAAGTCTATATAAATTATATAAATTTAATTTTCAATTAAAAACATTCTCATACAGAGTGATTAATTCTAGCATGCTTCATCAGTGAATTCTTCCAAATCATTAAAAAGAAACACTAACGATACACAAACTTCATAGAAAGCTAAATTATATGGGCATGCTTCCCGGACGATTTTACGAGCTTGGAAAATGACACTCCACAGGTTAGCACTTGGCATGCTGTGAATGTTGAGCTAAAGGAAGTGAAAAGGCCTTAGAAGCAGCCTCAGGACAAAGGACTTTCTCACCTTCCCTGTTTCTCCTGCCAGGTCAGGGTGGAACGCTGTCTCTGAGGTCCTTTCCTGAAGCCCATGCAGAAAGAGCACAACTTTCTTCAATCCCCACGCCGACCCTACATTAACTAAAGAGGATTCAACTCAGTTCACAGCACAAGAGTGAGGAATGGTGTCACACCAAGGCGGACTCTCTCACAAGCTGTTGTCTGCTCTGCGGCCCATTTGAGCCTCCTGAAAAACAGTCACTACCCCTCAGAATTGCCTGTACCTCCTCCTCATTTCTCTCTTCCCTAAGAAGAGGATATTTAAGCCTCAACCATCTGGCCCTTCTTGGAATTGATATTTTTGTACTGCTCCCATGCACACTTGCACATTAAGAAATTCATGTACTTTTTCTCCTGTTACTCTGTCAGTTCATTTTAGTTCTAACCTTCAAAGAGCAGAAGAGAGGCTTTCTCTTCCCCTACATTTACCCCAGTACAAACTAGGATAGAAAAAAAATAAAAATAAAACTGGAGATAAATCTCTCTCATGAACAAATACAACTGTCTTCAGCATAATTTAACAGATCAAAGTTCAGGGAATATCAAAATAATATGACCAAGTGCTATTTATCTCAGGTATGTGACATTTATAATCTTATAACTTAATTTCCTTTTTCACAGAATAAAGGAAAAAATGATCATCTCAATAGATGCAGAAAAACTACTTGATTAAATGCAACAGGTATTTATTATAAAGACTCTCACTAAGCTAGGAATAGAAAGCAACCATCTCACTCCGAGAGAGGACATCTGCAAAATCCCACTGCTGCCCTCATGCAGATGTTTAGGATTAGGTGCTTCCCCAGAATGAGGAACAAGCAAAGAGCTTCACTCCCATCACTTCTGTTTAGCACTGAACTGAAGACCTGAGCTTGTGCAATGAGATAGAAATATACAAATAGCGAGGACCTGGAAAGGAGCGAATAAGCAGACTTCAGGAAAGGCTTGGGGACAGGTGACAGGATGAAATGGTGCAGCCTATACGAAGGTAAACGTGACCAAGTTTGGGAGCCGAGGAGTGGATCTCACGCTTCAAGACGTGCCCACAACCACACCACAAATGGGGTTTAGCCAGATCTAGAGCTGGGAGATGCCTGGGACAGAAGTGAGTGAGTTCCTTCTTTTTGCCTGAGCAGGAGTTAAAATCAGATTTTCTCCTAGAGGACAGCATGGACTAAGTAGGACCTGGGCTGAAGTCTGAAGGACCTCAGAATTCAATGAGAAAGGAAGATGTAAACTTATACATCAGAAAACAGAGGATTTTCTGGAAGGATAAGAGGAGTCTTGGAGAGCTTTTGGAACAGAAGCTAAGAGAAGGGGTTGTTTCAACATGGAGGGAATTCTCACATTTGATAACAGAAGCCTGCCCTGGGACCTAGTCATAGAGGTTCTTCAGGAATTAATAAGCATTGTTTCTATGCAGCTATTGATTGGATAAACCATTCTCTGAGTATGGTTCAAGGATGTCTGGGGGACTCAGATCTTTCAGGGGTCCACAAGGCCAAAACCATCTTCAAAGGCCTACTAGACATTAGTCACATTATTTTCTACTCTTGTTCCATCACAAGTGTGCATGACTCAGTTTCAATAGCACCCCAACACTTAAATGTTTATCTGATGAGATTGGCAGTGATATTAATGAATGCAATGTTTTCATGTGGCACATTGAATGAGTCAACATTTGGAAGCTGTCACAAAGTCACAATAGAAGATCCATTCCATGTGCGTGACAGACTTTTTTTTTTCCAAGTATGAAAAGTTCACTGCTGTGGTCTGATTCCAACTCATCTTAAGAAATTAACACTTTATTGAGTTTTAGTTTATTTTCAGGAAACATCATGTACAATGATCTGAAAAAATACTAAAATACTCCCTTTCCAGCTCTGTATCTGTGCCAGGCTGCATTTTCTGTATCTACTTTAGCCAAAAGAAGGTTTTGAAAACAGATGCCAAGATGTTTCTCTTATTAAGCCAGACATTAAAGAGATTGGCAAATATATAAAACAATGCCACTCTTCTATTTATTCTTGGATGTTGAAAAATAATTAGTTTTATAAAAATTATATTTATGATATATGATTATGTACTACATTTATCACTGTTATTTTTCAATGAGTTATTAAATATTTAATATTTTTATCAGTTTGAATTTCTAATATGGTAAATATCAATGGTTAAAACCTACGTAAACATAAGCCCTTTGGAGAACTCAGTAATTATCTAGAGAGCAAAGGTATCCTGAAACCAAAGGGTTTAAAAGACATCAAGGTGGAAAATAGAGAGTTAAATACCTTATTGATGACTCTTATGAGAAGCCCATTTATGAAGGGGAGGAGAGAAACATGTACATATAGGAAGAGTCAAGTTATTATAATTCAAGATTTGAATGTGCTTGACCTCATGTTTAATGGGGAGATGTGCACACAGGCCTGACCCTGGGGTGATGTGGGCCGTCTCAAGAGGAGCCAGTGCAAAGTGCTGTGGATGAGTCTGTTCCCACACTGCTATAAAGAAATAGCTGAGACAGAGAAACTTATAAAGAAAAGAGGTGAATTGACTCACAGTTCCACATGGCTGGGGAGGCCTCAGGAAACTTACAATCATGGCAGAGGCAAAGGGGAAGCAAGCACCTTCTTCACAGGGTGACAGCAGAGAGAAATGTGAAGGAAGAACTTCCAAATCGTTATAAAACCATCAAATCTTGTAAGAATTCACTCACGATCACGTGACACCATGGAGGAAACCGCCCTCATGATCCCATCACCTCCCTCCCTCAACACATGGAGATTGAATTTGAGATGGGATTTGGGTGGGGGCACAGAGCCAAACCATATCATACTGGGAGAGCTAAGGGCAGGGATGCCTGAGGCTCAGGCCCTGGGGAAGACTTAGTGTAGACAGGAGCATGGTTATCGGGTCTTGTGATGCACAGAGTGGAACATACCATAATGTATGATCCAGTCATTTCACACTGGATATACACGTTAGTTAGTGGGATGGTAATAAGGGTACACTTTTACCTTGCTTAAGGCTTTATAGATGCTCTGTTTATTACTTGCAAAATGAAACATGTTTATGCACTTTTCCATATGAATGTTATCTTCTGCAGTTGGTTAGTATAAAGTATTCTCATTTGATCATTTCAGTGCAAGAATTAGTCAATGAGTAAAAGAGAAATATAATCACGACTGCATTTTTTTTTTAGAAAAAGAGAGAAAAGGAGAAAGAAAGAAAGAAACAGCAAAAGAAAGAAAAAAAAGAATGAAAGAGAGAAAGAAAGAGGAAGAGAAAGAGGGAGAGAGAACGGGATTCTTGTTTTATTGCCCAGGCTAGAATGCAGTCTAAAAATGGGTATTAAAAACCTCTTTTATGCCACTAATTGTGCTTAACAATGGAGACAGGAAGGAATAGGGGATGAAAATAACAAATAAGCAGACAACCAATATTTTATTTAAACCTGTGAAATGCTATGCAATTGCTGGGGAGTGATTTACTTCCA
>CAUYQU010042262.1:0-19616 GCA_963574635.1 Cheracebus regulus
AGGGAATGATCTAACTGTATGGACTTCACATGATGTAGCTGGGATTCTGGCCTCTCAAGGAGGCTTATGGCTGTCCGACAACCACTTACTCAAATATCAGGCCTTAATGCTAGAAGGGCCTGTACTTCAGCTGTGCACATGCGCAGCCCTCAATCCAGCTACTTTTCTTCCTGAGGAAGGGGCAAAGAACATGACTGTCAGCAGGTTATACCCCAGAACTATGCGGCTTGAGAGGATCTCTTTGAAACTCCTCTAGCCAATCCTGACCTTAACCTATACACTAATGGAAGTTCCTTTATGGAAAATGGGGTTCAAAAGGCAGGATATGCAGCAGTCAATGATCAAACAGTGCTTGAAAGTAATTCCCTTCCTCCTGGGACTAGTGCCCAACTAGCAGAACTAGTAGCCCTCACCTGAGCTCTAAAATTAGGAAAAGGAAAGATAATAAACATATACACTGATTCCAAATATGCCTACCTGGTTCTCCACACTCATGCAGACATGTGGAAGGAAAGAGAGTTCCTAACCTCGGCAGGAACTCCCATTAAATATCATAAGGAAATTTTACACTTATACAAGCTGTCCAAGAACCCAAAGAGGTAGCAGTCTTACACTGCCGAGGTCACCAGAAAGGAGATGAGAAGGAAGCAGAGGGCAAATGCTGAGCTAACCTAGATGCAAAAAGGGCAACTAGACAAGAATTTATAGAAGGACCTTTAATATGGGAAAACCTCTCCAGGGAGCTAGACCTCAATACTCATCAAAAGAGGTAGAGTGGGCAATCTCTCAGGGACATAATCTTCCTTCAGGGTGGCTAGCTACTGAGGAGGGAAAAGTACTCTTGGCAGCTGCCAGCCAGTGAAAAGTACTTAAAACCTTACATCAAACCTTCCATATGGGTATAGAAAATACATATCAAATGGCCAAATCTATATTTACAGAAAAAGTTCTCTTCAAGGCTGTACAAAAAATAGTCGAAGGTTGTAAAATATGCCAGAAAAATAATCCTTTAACACATTGCAAAGTTCCTTCTGGGAAAGAGTGAACTGGTCATTACCCAGGTGAGGACTGGCAAATGGACTTTACTCATATGCCTAAGTCTCAGGGATATCAATATCTGTTAGTATGTGTAGATACCTACACAAACTGGGTTGAGACTTTCTCCTGTAGAACACAAAAAGCCCAAGAAGTAATAAAAGTCCTGATTAATGAAATAATTTCTGTATTTGGACTCCCTTGCTGTCTTCAAAGTAATAATGGCCCTGCTTTCAAAGCTTCAGTGACCCAAGGAATTTCCAAAGTGTTAGGAATACAGTATCATCTCCACTGTGCTTGGAGGCCTCAGTCCTCAGGGAAAGTGGAAAAAATGAACAAAATTCTTAAGAGACACTTAAAAAATCAGGCACAGGAAACACACCTCTTGTGGTCTTCTCTATTATCAATAGCTCTCCTCTTCTCCCTCTGATATTATCACTCCAATGCTTACTTATGCCAAAACTGTGTTGCCTTACCCCCAGGCCTCAACTGCCTAGCACCAGGCTTATTCTTTGCTTGTGGCACTCAGCTTACTGCCGCCTGAACAATACTCCTGGGGAAATATGCCTCCTCTCCTTCCTAGTGCCGCCCCCCATGACGATTTAGACTGACTCTTAGGTGCAGAGTCTTCTCTTGCCAAGGCCACACTTACCTGAACCCCAATTATTTCTTTCATGGTGGGGACTGGAATAATAGGAAGACTTGGTACTGGCACTGGAGGAATTACTACCTCTACTCAGTTTTACTATAAGCTATCTCAGGAGTTAAATGATGACATGGAAAATGTTGCTGATTCTCTCTAACTCTGTAGAAGCAGCTTAACTCCTTAGCTGCTGTGAGTCTTCAAAATAGAAGGGATCTGGATCTGCTAATAGCAGAGAGAGAAGGAACTTGTCCCCTTTTAGGAGAAAAATGCTGCTTCTTTGTAAACCAGTTGGGTATTGTCTTAAACAAAGCTAAAAGAACTCAGGGGTCAATCTAACACAAGGCTAAAGACCTTCAAGAAACAGGATAGCAGAGTTTGTTTAACAACTAGCTGTCCTAGCTCTACCCTCTTCTAGGCCCATTTATAACCATTCTGTTATTTCTGACTTCGGGTCTTTCATCTTAACCTTCTTGTCATATTTGTTTCTTCTAGAATTCAGGCCATGAGGCTACAAATGGTCCTGCAAATGGAACCTCGAATGTCCTTGGCTTGTGAGTTCTGTCGTGGACCTCTAGATTGACCTGCACCTCTGGAAGACTCCCCTCTGGAGGAAACCTCAACTGCAGGGCCCCTTCTACACCCCAATTCAGTAGAAAGTAGTTAAAGAGCGACCAACACCCATGTCCCAACAGCAGTTGGACTTTCCTGTTCAGAGCAGGGACTGAGGGACTATGTTAAAGAAACTTTTATTCCTGGGTCCATGAGTGATGTGGTTTCAAAGGCAGGAATTTTCTGGCTCCATGCCTCCATCCGGAGACCAGAGGGGTTTCAAATGTAAAATTCTTTGTCTGGGTTTCCCATGCATGGGCCAGGTAGGGAAAGTCAGGTGGGGCTCCTTTGTCCCAAAATCCCACCAAAAGCTCTGGGAGGAGGAGGCTCTGTAACTTAGGGCTGTGGGCCAAGTAGCCAATCCGGTATCAGAGTCAAAGATCAATCATTCCAGAGGAAGGCTGAAAGAACTCGTCTCATTGGTTGAGAACATGAATGGTGAAAGGAACAACTCAAGGGTTAAAACTTCAGCTGCTCCTTACTGGAATGGATTTCCCGCTCCTGGCTTCCCTCCCACAACAGCGTCGGAGCTGTCTCTCTGTCTCTCTCTCTTTCTCTGTCTCTTTGTCTAATGAATCACTCTTCCGCAAAACTCTGCGGGTTCATGATATTTATTTGGAAGGCAAACTCACCATGCCTCCAGGGCCCCTTTCCCTATTCTTTGGGGTAAGAGAGGCCAAGAACCTCTTCAGAACTGGAAGCTGGGTATGCTCCCCCTGGTTACACTTATTTCACCCTCACATGAGTCTATCCTGAAGGTCTCTTAGTATTAATAATTGGAGATTCAAAGCAAGAAGCTGGTGAGCCCAGCCATTTCCTTCAGGCAAGCTACTCCCTTCCATGATCATTTTTTTCTGGGAGGCTTCCACTGAGGAGTCCGCATCAACCCTGCCCTTCTGCAGAGTTCCCAGTGATTTTAGGCTCAGGGCTTCTACTCTGTCCCTGGGGAATGCGCCCCTTGCATATCTTCTCAGCAATAATCCCATGGGCTCTGAGACTGTACCCGCCTCCAACCTTCCCTGCTTCTGAGATTTTAATCTACAAGCCAGCTCATCAGGATGCAGACTCCTATCCCTGAAGTTGGGTATCTGGCAGGTGATGGCTGAAAGACCCCCATTCTATCGGGGCCAACACACTGGGATAGGCAGAGTGAGAGTAGGGGTCCTTTGATTCTCTCCCCACATTCCCTTGGTCAGGCAACAGAGACAAATCTTGCATCGTTTGCTCTGCCTGTCAGTATTCAGAGTTGTGAGTGAGTAACGTTAGAGACCTGGACGACTCTGTATAGCCCTGCTGCAGAGGAAACAGCAAGAGGTCAGAGGTCACATGAAGAACAGTAACTCTAACCCAGTCTGCCCCCACTGAACTCCACGTTCCTGTGGAAACCAAACAAATTGCTGCTATGACCATACTGCTGTTCTCTCTATTGTGATCTATCTCCTCAACAACAGAAAAAAGACATAAAATATTGTTTCCAAAAGAAAGCACAACCTGCAGCCACAATGCACAGGAGCAGGCAGACTACACACAGGGTGAACCCATGCTTCTATGGCTCCATGCATGTTTCAGTAACAGGCCCCTCATGCACGTGCCCCATTCTTGCCTGAATGCCGTGGCTGTGGGTGGACTCCCAGAAGCTGCCGACTCCCAGAGGCCACAGATAGGCCCTCCATACCCTCTGCCACTGCTGCATCTTCCTCTGCTGCCCACAGGCCAGGACAGCAGGCACCTTCATAGGCCCCAATAGTGAAATCCAGATCTGCTTCTGTGGAGGAAAGTGCTAGTGGGCCACATGCTCCACAGCTGCCAGTCTTTATTGCCTCAGAAGAGGGAGCCTGCCCTCCACAGTGAAAGTCTGACAGTACAGCCACCCTGCTCCTGCCAGACCATTTCAACTGCAACCCAGTCCGCATAGGCCTGTCATCTCCCTGCCCCTTCCTGAGAGTTCTGCCAGTGACCTAGGCACCAGACTGCCATTCTCAATCACAGCCAGCACCTGAAATCTGGACTGACTGACAGTCCTGGTCCAACCCCTTTCAGACTTATACATGCCATTCAGTGGGCCATGTAGGGGCCTGAGAATAGGGGAATCATCTAGTCTAGTCCACCACCACTGGCACCTGACCACCCCACCCCCAGGGTCAGAGGTTGGACTAGCCCAATCAGCCAACATCACCAAAACTGACACCCACATACACAAGCCAAATGTCAGAGCCCCTCCCACTTTCTACATGAAGTAGCAGAGTTACTCCATCAGAGAACAGACAAGCCATAAAGCTGTCTATATTGAGCTGAGTGAAGAGATTCCATCCCGAAACCACTCCAGCAGAGAACTGTGGGTCAGGCAATTTCCATAGCCCTCAGCTACACTGTGGCCTGGAGATAGAAAACAGTGTGCATTTGAAAGGAGAGTCATTAGCACTAGGACAGGGGTATAAAGGGGAAACAGATCACATTCCTGCTTGTCTTCTATGTGAAGTCAGTGCAGCTACCTTACCCCCTGCGGAGGCCTTGGTGCATCTCACCAGGAGCTCTCCCAGCCACCCCAGTCAGAGCTTATGCCTCCACTTGTCACTGGGGTATTTATGGGCAAGGCAGGGCTGGGGCATTCGGGGCTTATTTTTGGGATATTTATGGGCAAGCCAGGGGCGAGTGCATACACAGCTGCTTGTGCCCCAGCTGACTCTTGTCTGTTAGTGCCACCTACTGGCCTGCAGGTCTAACTGCATAGCCCAATGTAAAACCTACTAACAACAGTACACAACCAAAGCCAAAGATATTATCCAACATACACTACAGTCACACTCTCTAGAGGAAACATATGTGCATATATATATACACACACATATATGTATATGTATATATATGTGTGTGTACATATATATATATGAAAAAAAATCCCACCTGAATGAAAATAAATTCAAAAAGAAGAGGCAGTCTCTTCAGATGAGAAGGAACCAGCATAAAAATTCTGTGACCATAAAAAATCTGAATGTTATAATGCCACCAAAAGGTCACACTAGCTCTCTAGAAACAGTCACTGACTAAAGTGGAAACTCAAAAATGATAGATAAAGAGCTCAAAGCATGGTTTGCAATGAAGTTCAATGAGATCCAAGAGAAGGTTGAAAATGATCACAAAGAAACCATGAAAACAATCCAGAAAATGAAGGAAGATATTAATATCTTTTACAAAAACAGAATTTCTAAAAATGAAAAATTAATTTAAGGAATTTCAAAATGCAATTAAAAGCTTTAACAATAGACTAGACCAAGCAGAAGAAAGAATTTTAGAACCTAAAGATAGGTCTTTTTTTTTCTTTTTTAAATTTTGTAGGGATGGGATTTCATTATGTTGCCCAGGCTAGTCATAAACTCCTGGACCCAAGAGATTCTCCTGCTTTAGCCTTCCAAAGTGCTGGGAGTACAGGCATGAACCACCCCACCCGGCAAAAGATAGGTCTTTCAAATTAACCCAGTCAGACAAAAATAAAGAAAAAGTAATTTTATAAAACAAGCAAAGCCTTTGAGAAATATGGAATTAAGTATAACCCAAGAAAACTTTCTTCAACTCTCTACGGAGGTAGACAGACAGATACAAGAAATTCAGAGGATACCTATGAAATACTATACAAGAGGAAACATTAGCAAGGCATATAGTTATCTGACTATCCAAGGCCAACACTAAAGAAAAAATCTTAAAGGCAGTTAGAGAAAACTCAAATCACCTTAAAGGAAAACCTATCACACCAACAGCAGATTTTTCACTTGAACCCATACAAGCAAGAAAACACTATGGGCCTATTTTTACTCTCCTTAAGGAATAAAAAACCAACCAAAACTTTTATATTCTTCTAAACTAAGCATCACAAATGAAGGAAAAAGCAAGTCTTTCCCAGAAAAGCAAACATTAAAGGAATGTGTCACCTCTAGATTGGGCCTACACGAAGTGTTCAAAGGAGTTCTAAACATGGAAATGAAAGGATGATACCATCATAAAAGGACACATAACCACAAAGCTCACAGATCCCGTAAAACAATTGAAAAATTGAAATTCAAAAACAACTAGCTAACAACACCATGACAAAAACAAAACCTCATATATCAATACTAACCTTAAATATAAAGGGTTGAATGCTCCACTTAAAATATACAGAGTGGGCTGGGCATGGTGGCTTACAGCTGTAATCCCAGCACTTTGGGAGGCCGGGGTCAGCAGATCACAGGGTCAGGAGTTTGAGAATATCCTGACCAACACGGTGAAATCTCGTCTCTACTAAAAATACAAAAATTAGCTGGGCATGGTGGTGCACACCTGTAATCCCAGCTACTCAGGAGGCTGAGACAGGAGAATCACTTGAATTTGGGAGGTGGAGATTGCAGTGAGCTGAGATCGCGCCACTGCACTCCAGCCTTGGTGACAGAGTGAGACTTGGTCTCAAAAAAATGTATACACACACACACACACACACACACACACACACACACACAGAGTGGGCAAATTGGATCATAAAACAAGACCCAACTGCTGTCTTCTGCCTTCAAGAGACCCACCACTTACTGGCCAAAGATACCTTCAGATTCAAAATAAAAAGATGGAAAAAGATATATCACACAGAGGTAAAGCAAAAGCAAGCAAGAAAAGTCATTCTCATACCAGTTAAAAGAGACTTTAAAACAACAGTAAAAATAAAAGACAAAAAGGGCCATTACGTAATACTAAAGGTTTCAACATGACAAGGAGATTGGAGATCTTAAATGTATACTCACTCAATACTGGAGCACCCAGATTCCCAAAGCAAGTACTAATAATCCTAAGAAAACAGATTTATAGGAATAAAATAATAGTGGGGGACACCAACACCTCACTAACATCACTACACAGATCATCATGGTAGAAAATCAACAAAGAAGGCTAGACACAGTGGCTTACGCCTCTAATCCCAGCACTTTGGGAGGCCAGGAGTTTGAGACTGACCAATATGACGAAACCCCGTCACTACTAAAAATAAAAAAATTAGCGGGGCGTAGTGGCATGCGCCTGTAATTACAGCTACTTGGGAAGCTAAGACAGGAAAATTGCTTGAACCCCAGAAGCAGAGATTGCAGTGAGCTAAGAACACGCCATTGCATTCCAGCCTGTGCAACAAGAACAAAATTCTATCTCAAAATAAAAAAAAAAATACCAGGCGCGATGGCTTATGCCTATAATCCCAACACTTTTGGAGGCCGAGGCAGGCAGATCATGAGGTCAGGAGTTCAAGATCAGCCTGACCAATATGGTGAAACCCGATCTCTACTGAAAATACAAAAAAAAAAATTAGCTGGGCACTGTGGCATGTGCCTGTAGTTCTTGCTTCTCAGGAAGCTGAGATAGAAGACTCACTTGAACCTCGGAGGCAGAGATTGCAGTCAGCCGAGATCACACCACTGCACACTCCAGCTTGGGTAACAAAGCGACACTCCATTTCAAAAAAAAAAAAAGATAAAAGAGAAGAAAATCAATAAAGAAACTCTGGACATAAACTGTACTATAGACCAAATGGACCTAATAGACATTTACAGAATGTTTCAGCCAATAACTGTAGAATATATATTCTTCTCAGCTGTGCATGTAACATTGTCTAAGACTGACCACATGCCTCGTTATAAAGCAAGTCTCAATAATTTCAAATAAATCAGAATTATATGAAGTATCTTCTCAGACCACAATGGAATAAAATTAGAAATCAATACCAAGAGGAATGTTCAAAATTATGCAAGTACATGGAAACTAAAAAACTTGCTCTAGAGTGACTCCTGGATAAACAATGAAAACAAACAAGAAATAAAAAGAAGTTCTTTGAAATGAATGAAAATAGAGATACAACATACCAAAACTTCTGGAATTCAGCAAAAGCAGTAACAGGAGGAAAGTTTATAGTATTAAGCATGTACATCTCATGTTCTTTGCAGAGACATGAATGGAGCTAGACGCCATTATCCTTAGCAAACTAACACAGGAACAGAAAACCAAATTCTGCATGTTCTCACATGCAGAATGTGAGAGATAAAGGATCAGAACACATAAAAACCTAGAGGGGAGCAACACACACTGGGGCCTATCAGAGGGTGAAAGATGGGAGGAGGGAGAGGTTCAGGAAAAATAACTAATGGGTACTAAGCTTAATACCTGGGTGATAAAAAAATCTGTACAACAAACCCCATAACACAAGTTTACCTATGTAACAAATCTGCACATGTACCCCTGAACTTTTAAGGTATTAAAAAAAAAAAAAGCCGGCAGTGATGGCTCACGCCTGTAATCCCAACACTTTGGGAGGCCAAGGTGGGCAGATCACAAAGTTAAGAGATCGAGCCCATCCTCACCAACATGGTGAAACCCTGTATCTACTAAAAATACAAAAATTAGCTGGGCCTGGTGGCATGCACCTATAGTCCCAGCTACTTGGGAGGCTGAGGCAGGAGAATCCCTTGAACCTGCAAGGTAGAGGTTGCAGTGAGCTGAGATCACACCACTGCACTCCAGCCTGGTGAGAGAGAGAGACTCTGTCTCAATAAAAAAGAAAAAAAATTAGAAAGATTTCATACTAACAATGCAATATTACAACTTAAGGAACCAGAAAAATAAGAACCAATCAAAACCAAAGCTGGCAGAAAATAAATGAAAAAGATCACAGCAAAACTAAATGAGATTGAAGCCAAAAAACACTGATAACCAGAACCAATGAAATGAAAGGTTGATTTCTTTCTTTCTTTTTTTTTTTTTTTTTTCTTCCAAGATGGAGTATTGCTCTGTCTCCCAGGCTGGAGTGCAGTGGTACAAACTCTGCTCACTGCAACCTCCGCCTCCCAGGTTCAAGAGATTCTCCTGTCTCAGCCTCCCAAGTAGCTGGGATTACAGGCACATGCCAGCATTCCCGGCTAACTTTTGTATTCTTAGTAGATGGGGTTTCACCACGTTGGCCAAGCTAATCTCGAACTCTTGACCTCGTGATCTGTCCGCCTTGGCCTCCCAAAGTGCTGGGATTACAGGCATGAGCCACAGTGCCCAGCAGAAAGGTTGATTTCTTGAAAAAATTTTCAAGACCATTAGTTATTGAAATTAGTTAGGCTAACCATGGAAAAAGGAGAGAAGATTCAAATTAGCGCATTTAGTAATAATAAAGGTGACATTACAACTGGTAGCACAAAAGTACAAAAGATTATCAGAAACTACTATGAACACCCCTATGCATACAAACTAGATAACCTAGAGGAAATGGATAAATTCCTGGAAGTATACAGACTCTCAAGATTGAAACAGGAAGAAACAGAAATCCTGAACAGACCAGTAACAAGTAATGAAATTGAAACAGTAATTAAGAAAAATATTTCAACAACAACAAAAGTCCAAGGCCAGATGGATTCACAGCTGAATTTTACCAGACATACAAGGAATATCTGGTACCAATCTTAATGAAATTATATCAAAAATTTAAGAAGAAGGAATCCCTCCCTAATTCATTCTATGAATCCAATGTCACCCTGATATTAAAGCCAGGCAAGGCCACAGTAAAAAAGAAACCTACAGGCCAATATGCCTGATAAACATAGATGCAAAAATCCTCAACAAAATTCAAGCAAATCAGATCCAACAGCACATCAAAAAGATAATTTATCATGATTGGATTTATTGCAGATATGCCAACATGGTTCAACATATGCAAATAACTAAATATGATTCACCTCATAATCAGAACTGAGAACAAAAACCATATATGATCATCTTGATAGGTGTAAAAGAGGGTTTGATAAAATCTGTCATCCCTTCAGAATAAAAGTCCACAACAAACTAGGCATTGAAAGAACATACTTCAAAATAGTAGGAGCCATATATGATAAACCCACAGACAATATTACATGCAATGGGGAAAATTTGAAAGCATTTCCCCAAATATCTAAAACAAGATGAAGATCTACACTGTCACCACTCTTATTTGACATGGTCTTGTAAGTCCTAACCAGAGAAATCAGGCAAGAGGAAGAAATGAAAGGCATTCAAGTCGGAAAAGAGGAAATCAAAGTATCTCTTTGTTGATGACATTATTTTATACCTATAAACTGACTCATCTAAAAGACTTCTAGACTTCATGAACTACTTCAGTAAACTTGCAGAATACAAAAGTAATGGGCCAGGCATGGTGGCTCACACCTGTAATCCCACCACCCACCACTTTGGGAGGCCGAGGTGGCCAAATAGCAAGGTCAAGAGTTAAAGACCATCCTGACCAAAATGGTGAAACTTCATCTCTACTAAAAATACAAAAATTAGCCAGATGTGGTGGCACCTGCTACTCCCAGCTACTCAGGAGGCTGAGGCAGAAGAATTGCTTGAACCCAGGGGGTGGAGATTGCAGTGAGCCAAGATCTTGCCACTGCACTCACACCTGGGTGACAGAGCAAAACTCCATTTAAGGAAAAAAAAAATTAGGATAGACATGATGGTTCACTCCTGTAATCCCAGCACTTTGGGAGGCCAAGATAGGTGGACCACTTGAGGTCAGGAGTGTGAGACAAGCCTCGTCATCATGGTGAAACCTTGCCTCTACTAAGAATACAAAAATTAGCCAAATGTGGTGGCACAAGCCTGTAATCTCAGCTACTCAGGAGGCTGAGGCAGAAGAATCGCTTGAACCCAGGAGGTGGAGGTTGCAGAGAGCCAAGATGTTGCCACTGCACTCCAGCCTGGGTGACAGAGCAAGACTCTGCCGCCCCCCCCAAAAAAAGTAATGTACAAAAATTTGTAGCATTTCTATACACCAATAGTCTTCAAGCTGAGAATGAAATCAATAAATCAATTCCATTTACAATAGTCACAAAAAATAAAATACTGAGAAATACATTTGACTAAAAAGGTGAAGATCTCTAAAATGAGAACTACAAAATTCGAATTAAGAAATTGTAGGATGGGTGTGGTGGCTTATGCCTGTAATCCCAGCACTTTGGGAAGCCAAGGCAGGTGGATCACCTAAGGTCAGGAGTTCGAGATCAGCCTGGCCAACATGGTGAAACTTTGTCTCTACTAAAAATACAAAAATTAACAGAGCATGGCGGCAGGTGCCTGTAATCCTAGCTACTCGGGAGGCTGAGGCAGAAGAATTGCTTGAACCTGGGAGGCCCAGGTTGAACTCTCTTAGAGTGAATAGATAATCTGGCCTGTTGGAGGACTGAAAGATAGTCACCAAGAAGACTAGTGTCTGGAATAAGGTTAGGCCCAAGCAGAAAGATTCGGCAATGTAGGAGTTCAAAGGGGCTATACCCTGTGGATTCTTTAGGAGTGGCTAGAATCCTGAGTTTTCTGCTGTGGATAACCCCAGCCTTAGCTGGGAGGAGAGCGGGCTTAAGAAGGGCCTTTAATAAGGGGGTATTGATAATAGAGGACCCCAGTGTGGTGAGAAAACCTCTTTCTGCCCATATGGCAGCATGGTGGTGTAGGATGTGGAAGGCATATTTAGAGTCAGGATAGATATTAACATGTAGTCCTTTGGCAAGAGTAAGGGCACAGGTTCAGGCAATCAGTTCAGCTTGATAAGAAGTGGTGGAAGAGTGGCGTGTGGCAGCCTCGATAATAGATGAATGGGATACAACAACATAGTCAGCTTTGGCCAGTGCCAACTGACTGGGCTTGGAGGAACCGCCATCAATAAACCATGTGTTGTCTGGGTCTGGAATAGAGAAAAGAGAAATATGGAGAAACGAGGAGGATGCTATGTGGATTAGAGAGATACAGTCATGGGGTTCAGGGTTTGTGTTGGGTATTAAGTGAGAGGCTGGGTTGAAGTCAGGACCGAGAGCAATGGTTACCGTGGGGGTTTCAATAAAGAGTACTTAAAGCTGGAGAAGGTGAGGGGATGAAAGGGTGAGGGGATGAAAGTTTGTGAGGTGTGAAAAGGAAACTAAACTTTGGAGGTTGTGAGAGCTATAGAGGGTAAGTGGGGCATAGCCTGTAATTTTGAGGGATTCTAAGAGTATCAGGGTGGCAGTTGCTGCCACACGTAGGCCTAAGGGCTAGCCCAGGACTGTGAGGTTAAGTTGTTTGGATAAAAAGGCTACGGGCCATGGGCCTGGCTCCTGTGCAAGAATTCCAACAGCACAGCCTTTTATTTCTGCTATGCAGAGAGAGAAGGGTTGAGAGGCGTTGGGGAGCACTAAAGTAGGAGCAGTCTCTAAGGCCTTTTTTAGAGAACTAAAGAAAGAATGGGGGAAGAATTTTTGGTCTCTGGGGTTAGATAGGTTTCCTTTTGTAAGTTTATAAAGTGGTTTGGTTAGGAGGGCAAAACCTGGTATCCAGAGGCAAAAGTATTATACAACACCTAGGAAGGAGAGAAGCTGTTGTTTAGTGGCTGGGGTTGGGGTTTCGGAAATTAACTGAACATGGTTGGCATGGAGAGCGTGTGTATGCTGGCAAAGGATTATAACAGATGGGAAAGAGATTTGGGCTTAGGAAAAACACATTTTTGAGGTCAAGAAGAGAATAGTGAGTTGTGGAAGAGGGTATGGAAGACAGGAGGATATAGAGGTTTGGCACTACGGGATGGATGGAGAGCACTATCTGATTAATAAGGTGAAGGTTTTGGACTAGCCTATAGGATTTGTCTGGTTTCTGGACAGGTAGACTAGGGGAGTTGTAAGGAGAGTTTGTAGGAATTAAAAAGCCGTGTTACAGTAAGTGAGTAATAATAGGCTTTAGGCCTTCTAAGGCTTGTGCTGGGATGGGGTACGGGTGCTGGACGGGATAAAGGTGGTTAGGTTTTAAGGGGATGATGAGGGGTGAGTAATTTGTAGCAAGGGATGGGGAGATGGTGTCCCACACCCTAGGGTTAGGGTAGGGGGACATAAGGGGAGCTATTGAGGGAGGTACGAGGTATACCTCATTTTGGGGAGGAGGGCGGCAATGAGGTGTGGCTGTAGCCCAGGAATAGTTAAGGCAGCAGACAATTTTGCTAGGACAGCTTGGCCTATCAGGGAAACTGGACAAGTGGAGATGATTAGGAAAGAATAGGGAAAGGAGTGCTGGCCTAATTGATGCCAAACTTGGGGAGTTTTGAGAGGCCTGGAAGCCTTGCCATCAATTCCCACAATAGTTATGAAGCTCAAGGAGACAGGTCCTTGAAAAGAGGGCAGCGTGGAGTGGTGGCCCCCATATTGATTAAGCAGGAGATGTACTTAACTTTCCACTGTAAGAGTTACCCAAAGCTCAGCATCCGTGATGGTCAAGGGAACCTCTGAGATGTTCCAGCCGTGTCAGTCTTCAGCCTCCAAGCTAAGGAGATCTGGGAAGGATTTTGTCTGGGAGCTTTGGGTTTGAGCTCCAGGAGCTCTGGGAACAGTGACATTAGTTAGACAGCCCAACTTTCTGTTGGGGCCCAGCACAGATGGGGCAGGGCTTAGGAGGAATCCCGGGCTTCACGTATTTCTTGGCCCAGTTGCGAGGTTTCCAACACTTGAAGCAAAGTCTGAGAGAGGCGGCTGGACACTGAGGTTTGGGAGCTTTGAAGTTTTTCTGAGCCAGTGGTTTGTCTTAGGGCAGAGGCAAGCATCTGTAGTTCTCAAATGTGCTGTCACTGGGCAGCTTCTTCCCTATTATTGAACACCTTGAAGGTGAGGTTGGTTATTCCTGTTTTGGGGTTTGAGGGCCAGATTTTAATTTCTGTAGCTTTTTTAATGTCAGGGGCTGATTGGGTAATAAAATGCATGTTAAGCATTCTTCAGGGGTGAGTGTAGAAGTAAGGATAACATTTATGTCACTCCAGGTGAGATTATAGGAATGGGTTAAGCATTGAAACTCTTGTATATATTTAGTAGGATCTGATGAAAAGAAGCATAACAGTTGGCCACTTTTGGAAAGGTTCGATAAAGAGAAAGGAATGTGAACCCTAACTATGCCTTCGGCTCCAGCCACCTCTCGAAGGGGAACTTGTTGAGCAGGGGCAGAGGTGTTAGCTGCAAGACTAAACTATAAGCGGGACCGGGTATGAGGTGGGGAGGTGGGGAGGTGGTGGGTTGTGGGCAGAGGAAGAGGAGGGAGGTTCGGGGGCGGGGGTGGTTTAGGGCCTGGATTAGGGTCTGGTTCGGACATGGGGGGAGGAGAAAAGTCAGAAGGGTCAACGGACAAGGAGGATTCTGGGTTACCAGCAGACGCAGGAGGGGCAGACAGAAGGGAGAAAAGGAGAATTTGGGATGAGTTGCACTGAGAGCAGAGATTAGGGAGGAATTGGAGTGTAAATAAAATGCCTGGATGTTGGGTACCTCAGACCATTTGCCCATTCATTGACAAAAATTGTTTAGGTCTCGCAGAATAGAAAAATTGAAAGTGCCGTTTTCTGGTCATTTGGAACCATTGTCTAATTTGTAGTGAGGCCAGTCCATGTTACAGTGGGTGACAGTTGAAGAGGTTTCAGGTTTGACCTTCCTGGTCGTTTGTAGCACCCCAACTGCTGTCTGTCTACAGGACCCTCTCCAGTGAGCTCGTCATTCCAGGATAAAGCTGTGTCCATCAGACAATCGGCCTGACTCCTCCGCCTCCTCCTGAAAGTCGCAAGTACTCTCCCCGACTTCTCTTAAACTCATCCGTATCCCCAAAGTGGAAGCGTAACCGTATATAAACCTAACACACCTTTTACTTTTATTAGGCATCTTTTTCCTAACACCACTATTTAACGCAGTTGCCCCTACTACTTCAACCACACCTCAGAAAGTCTGTTTCTATTATTTTCTGTCTGTGCTCAAAATCACTGTACTCATTTACTTTTACATGCCCTGCTTTTGTTTAACTTGCGGGTTTAAACTTTTCCTCCAGACAATTACATCTGTTATTTTATGGTTTTACCCTCAGGCTGCTACCCTTAATTCTCTCTCCTTTTTTAAATTGCATTTTAGGTTCTGGGGTACATGTGAAGAACATGCAAGATTGTTGCATAGGTGCACACATGGCAGTGTGATTTGCTGCCTTCCTCCCCATCACCTATATCGGGCATTTCTCCCCATGCTATCTCTCCCCAACTCCCCACCCTCCGCTGTCCCTCCCCTATTTCCCCCCAACAGACCCCAGTGTGTGATGCTCCCCTCCCTGTGCGCATGTGTTCTCATTGTTCAACACCTGCCTATGAGTGAGAACATGCGGTGTTTGATTTTCTGTTCTTGTGTCAGTTTGCTGAGAATGATGGTTTCCAGGTTCATCTAACTCTCTTAGAGTGAATAGATAATCTTCAGTGCCAGGGAACTCTCCAATTCTTCCACTGATAAAGTCCTCTTCTTTTCTTTTATATTCACTCTTTATCTCACTCCCATTCGCTGCTCCTACCCAATCTTGTTAATGAAAATGAGTGGTTACTTATCGATACCATATGCTTCCTCATACACCATGAAAACAAGTTTTCCCTCCACACATTTATCCTACCAAACCCTGCTACAACCTTTCTCTTAATTCCTACAAAATAGTATACAAGCAATAACCAGTCAATGAATATATCAACTGCTCCTTCAAACAACCACACAATATTACCCCTTGCCCCAAGATCTCCCAGCAGTCTAAATTATTTCCCATTTTTAGATTTCCTTGCAATCCTGTTTGAAGAAACCCTGAGAAACATCACCCCATCACCCCTCTTTGCCTGCCTTCCTAATATTCCACTGACCTCCACTCTTCATTTCTTCTTCCTTTATATTCCTAATATAATAGACAGAAACGTAAGGTCTTTTAGGCTGACTGACAGCAGCATGGACTATGCCATGGTAACCTCTGTAACCTGTGCATACACTGCAGATAACTTCCTGGAAATAGAAATTCTGAAGTAACTGGAAAACCACAAAGGGGAAGAATGATCAACCCCTGTGATGCTTAATTAACTTGAGATGTTCTTGTATTGTTCCTAATTCCCGCCTTGATTGTTAAGGTAACTGGACTTTGTAACCAACCTTGGTCAACCTCATGACTCCGGACCCTACGACCCCCTCCCAGCTTGCAAAAACTTCCCTAAACTGTAACTTCTGTAACTTTCCACCACCTACCCCAAACCTATAAAACCAACTCCTATCCTACTGCCCTCTGCTGACTCTCTTTTCAAACTCCGCCTGCCTGCAACCGGTTAAATAAATAGTCATTTTGCTCACACAAACTCCTGGGGGGGGGGGGGGGGGTCTCTTCATTCAGAGTGTGCGTTTTGACAGTAAAAAGACAAAGTCTGGGCAGAGTGGTTCATCCCTGTAATCCCAGCACATTGAAAGGCTGAGGCAAGTGGATTACCTGAGGTCAGGAGTTTGAGACCAGCCTGGGCAACGTGGTGATACACTATCTCTACTAAAAATACAAAAAATGAGCCAGGCATGGTGGCAGGCACCTGTAATCTCAGCTACTTGGGAGACTGAGGCAAAAGAATCTCTTCAACCAGGGAGGCAAAGGTTGCAGTGAGCTGAGATCATGCCACTGCACTCCAGCCTGGGTGACAAAGCAAGACTCAGTCTCAAAAAAAAAAAAAAGCCAGATGTGATGTCTCACACCTGTAATCCCAGTACTTTGGAAGGCCAAGGCAGGCAGATCATGAGATCAGGAGTTTGAAACCAGTCTGACTAACATGGTGAAACCCCATCTCTATTAAAAACACAAAAATTAGCCAGGGGTGGTGGCATGAGCCTGTAATCCCAGCTACTCAGGAGGCTGAGGCAAGAGAATCACTTGAACCCAGGAGGGAGAGGTTGTAGTGACATGAGATCATACCACTGCACTCCCGCCTGGGTGACAGAGCGAGACTCCAAAAAAAAAAAAAAGACAAAAAACAACAGATGTTGGTGGATATGCAAAGAAAAGGGAATGCTTGTACACTGCTGTAAGAAATGTAGATTTATTCTACCCCTATGGAAAACAGTATACATATATCTCAAGGAACTAAAATAGAGGTACCATTAAACCTGGCATCCTTATTACTGTATATCTACTCAAAAGAAATCATTATATACAAACACACTGAGGGGAGGATGGCTGGCAAAATGGCCAAATAGGAATAGCTCCAGTCTACATCTCCCAGCATCAATGCAGATGTTGGATGATTTCTGCATTACCAGCTGAGGTACCTGGCACATACCATTGGGACTGGTTAGACAGTGGGTGCACCCCACGGAGGCTGAGCTGAAGCAGGGTAGGGCATCACCTCACACAAGAAGCATAAAGGGTCAGGGAACTCCCTCTCCTAGCCAAGGGAAGCTGAGAGGGACTGTGCCATAAGGCACGGTGCACTCCAGCCCAGACACTACTCTCTTCCCACTGTCTTCATAACCCACACACTAGGAGATTCCCTGGGGGCCCTATGCTACCAGGGCCCTGGGTTTCAAGCACAAAACTGGGCAACCATTTGGACAGACACCAAGCTACCTGCAGGAATTTTTTTTATACACCAGTGGAACCTGGAACACCAGCAAGACAGAACCATTCAATCCCCTGGAAAGGGAGCTAAAGCCAGAAAACCAAGTGATCTAGCTCAGTGGATCCCACCCCCACAGAGCTCAGCAAACTAAGATCCACTGGCTTGAAATTCTCACCACCATCACAGCATTCTGAAATCTACCTGGGATGCTCAAGCTTGGTGGGGAAGGGGCGTCCGCTATAAATGAGGCTTGAGTAGGCAGTTTTCCCCTCATGGTGTAAACAAAGCTGCCAGAAAGGTCGAAGTTCCACAAATCTGCTCCAACCAGACTTTCTCTCTAGATTCCTCCTCTCTGGGCAAGGCATCTCTGAATGAAAGGCAGGAGCCCCAGACAGGGGCTTATAGATAAAACTTCCATCTCCCTGGGACAGACCACATGTGGGAAGGGGCTGCTGTGGGTGCAGCTTCAGCAGGCTTAAATGTTTCTGTCTGCTAGCTCTGAAGAGAGCAGAGGCTCTCTGAGCATAGCACTTGAGCTCTGCTAAGGGACAGACTGCCTGCTCAAGTGAGTCCCTGATCCCCATGCCTCCTCACTAGGAGACACCTCCCAGCAGGGGTCGACAGACACCTCATATAGGAGAGCACTTGCTGGCATCTGGCAGGCGCCTTTCTGGGATGAAGATTCCAGAGGAAAGAACAGGCAGCAATCTTGCTGTTCTGCAGCGTCTGCTAGTCAAGACCCATTGTTGTGCTGCATTGACTCGGTTAGTCAAGACCCATTGGTGTGCTGTATTCGGGAGACCCATCTCACATGCAAAGACACACACAGACTCAAAATAAAAGAATGGAGCAATGTTTACCAAGCAAATAAAAAGCAAAGCAAATAAGAGGTTACAATCCTAGTCTCTGATAATACAGGATTTAAACCAAAAAAGATTAAAAAAAAAAAAAAAGCATTTCATAATGGTAAAGGGATCAATGCAACAAGAAGAGCTAACAATCCTAAATATATATGCACCCAATGCAGGAGCACCTAGATTTATAAAGCAAGTTCTTAGAGACCTAAAAAGAGACAAACTCCCACACAATAATAGTGGGAGACTCTAACATGTCACTGTCAATATTAGATAGATCAATTAGAAAGAAAATTAGCAAAGATATCCAGGACTTGAACTCAGCTCTGGACCAAGTGGACCTAATAGACATCTACAAAACCCTCCACCCTAAGTCAATAGAACATACATTCTCAGCATCACATCACACTTGTTCTAAAATTGACCACATAATTGGAAGTAAAACCCTCCTTATCAAATGCAAAGGAACAGAAATCATAACAGTCTCTCAGACCACAGTGCAATCAAATTAGAACTCGAGATTGAGAAACTCACTCAAAACCACATAAATACATGGAAACTGAACAGCATGCTCCTGAATTACTAATGAGTAATTAACAAAATTAAAACTAAAATAAGTAAGTTTTTTGAAACCAATGAGAAAAAAGACACAATGTACCAGAATCTCTAGGACATAGCTAAAGCAGTGTTTAGAGGGAAGTTTATAGCACTAAATGCCCACAGGAGAAAGAAGGAAAGATCTAAAATTGACACCCTAACATCACAATTAAAAGAATGAGAGAAGCAAAAGCAAACAAACTCAAAAGCTAGCAGAAGACAAGAAATAACTAAGATCAGAGCACAACTGAAGGAAATAGAGACATGAAAGACTTATCAAAAAATCAATGAATCCAGGAACTAAAAGAGAGCTTGCATAGCAAAGATAGAGCAAAAAAAAAAAAAAAAAAATCAAAAGCTAGCAGAAGACAAGAAATAATGAAGATCAGAGAAGAACTGAAAGAGATAGAGACATGAAAACACTTTCAATAAATTAATGAATCCAGGAGCTGGTTTTTTGAAAAGATCAATAAAA